>PVJH01039935.1:0-16061 GCA_004026705.1 Nesogale talazaci | reverse complement strand
AAAGAAGCATGATGGTTTCAAAGAAACCACAAATTGATGCACTATCTCGGAAGACCAATGACCTGAACTTACCCATTTAAAGACAAAGACTAGCAGATTCATTAAGAAAACATCAATGTAGTGTCTACTAGAGACATATTTCAAGCTTGCAGACCAAAATAGTCTGAGAATTAAAGGCTGAAGAAAAATATACCAAAAACAATGGCAATTCTGAAAAAACAAAGGTTGCAAACCTAATCTCTGACAAAATTGATCTCAAGGTGCAAGCTATACAAAGAAATAAAGATAGCCAATATATAATGCTCAAGGGTTCAATAGACCAAGAATCAGTGAACATAATAAGTATATATCCAGCCAATGAAAGAGCTGGGAAATTTATCAATCAAACTTTCAAAAGATGAAAAAATAAATCACAAGATCAACAATTACAGTAGGTGACTTTAATATACAAATAGGTGGCTTTAATATGCCACTCTCCAAGAAAGCTCACTGGGAAGAAAGCTTAATTAGGAGGCTACAGAACTAAATTCTGCAATTAGACTATACCTGATTCTTCACACAGCTTCTATTCAAAAATAAATCACATGTTGTGACACAAGTTGAGTTTGAGGAAATTCAAACACATAGAGGTCACGCGGACTTCCCTCTCATACCACTATGCCTTAAGGCTAGAAATCAAAAAAACGTTCATCAAGAAACATTGACAAACAATTGGAGTTTAAATAAATATTTTTGCCAAATGAGTGCATATTGGTCCAGATTATAGATTAATTAGGATGTTTTTAGAAACCAATGAGATTGAGAATACGATGTATCAAAAACCTATGAAATAGAGCAAAATCAGTTATCAAAAAGTTTGAGAGTGATAAATGCAAATATAAATAAGGAAGAGAGACTTGTGGTTGATATACTGCCACAAAATCTCAGTTAACTAGAACAGAGTCAATAGAAGAATTCTATTAATAGCAAAGGAATAATAAAAATGAATGGAAACATAAGAAAATAATTCAAAAAGTCAACTGAGTAAAAAGTTGCTTCTTTGAAAGGATCAACAGACCACTGGAAAGTCTAACCAAAGAAAGGAAGGAATAGACATACAACCAGAATGAAGGATGAAGCATGGGGGAGGTTGCAAGAGACCACAATGAAATTAAAATGCTGATTACACAGTAAAAGAAGATTTTTAATGAATTCCACTACCTGGAGGACATGGACAAATGTTTTAAAAAACAATCCATCCCTAGATTATCCCAGATAGATATAAAGATTCTCAATAAACCATAGCAATAGAAGAAATAGATAAGTTTATTAAGAGATTTCCAACTATAAAGACAAACAAATCCAGGCCAGACAGCTACATGGGGGAATTATACCAAGCATTCAGGGAAGAACTGACACAAATCTTACCCAAATTCTTCCAGAGCATATACAAAGACAGCAAACTCCCAAGTTCATTCTATGAAACTAGTATAACACTGATACCTAAAGCAGGCAGGGATCCCACACAAATTGAAAACTATAAACAAATATCTGTAATGAACACTAAAGTGAAAATCCTCATCACAATATTGGTCAATAGAAAACAAAAATATATGAAATAAATAATTCACCATGACCATGTGGGATTCATTCCGGGGATGCAGACATGGTTCAACATCTGAAAGCCTGTCAATAGTATTCACCACATTGACAAGAAAAAGGATTAGAAACACATGATAATACTAATAAATGCAGAAAAGGCATTCAACAACATCCAATATCCATTCCTCTTTAAGACATTCAAGACGATATGAATGGAAGGAAAAGGCACTCAATGCAATCCAAGTTACATATGAAAAACCAAGACCAAGTGTTATAGTGAGTGGAGAAAAGACAAAAGAAATCTCACTTAAAAAGGGAACCAGACAAGGATACCTCTTGTCCCCATTTCTGTTCAAAATCATACAAATGACCCTAGCTAACAACATAAGGTAAAGGGAAGTCATTAAGGCATTAGTCTTGGAAATAAGAGGTTCAGCTATCATTCTTTGCAGATGTCATAATTCTAAATATTGAAAACCCCAAAAGTTCTGCAATAGGAATGCTGGAAGTAACAGAAGCATATGGGAGAGTGGCAAGTCACAAGATCAACAAAAAGAAATCTACCAGATGGCTATGTACTATGGACAAGATCAACAAAGAGAAAATCAAGAAGACAGTACCCTCATAAGGGCCAAGTTGAAATATCTATGGATGGAGACACCTAGCCAAAAACAATCCCAAAATATTTATAGGAAGAAAACTAAAGAATACTATCACAAGAAATTTAAAAAAATGATCTTTATAAATGCAAGAATATCCTATGATCATGATAGGCAGGCTTAATATAGTAAAGATGGCAATATTACCCAAGGCACTATATAAAGTCAATGTTATCTCAATACAAATACTAGCATCTTTCTTCAAAAGAATGGGAAAAACTGACTACCAACTTCATATGGAAAGGAAAGAAGTTTAGAATTAGCAGAGTACTCCTCAAGAAGTACGGCAACATCAAATGGCTTGTTTTACTTGGCTTTAACATCTATTACACAATCATAGTGGTCAAAGCAGTGTGGTCCTGGTGTAATGACAGATACTGAGACCAATGGAATGGGAGAGAAAATGCAGAAATAAAATCAATATTTTCCAGCAACTTATCTTAGATATGGATCCCCCAAATATAAATGGGAAGTAGATGCCTTGTTCAATAAGTGGTGCTTAAAAAATAAAGGGAATCTATTTGCAGGGGGAAAAAGCAAGATCCTTATCTCGCTCCATTAACAAAAATAACTTCAAAGTTGATCACAGATCTGGAGGTAAATCTTCAAACTATTAAGGCTATCAATGAGGGAATTGTGACAAATCTCAGAACCTTGCCACAGGGAATACATAGGCTACCAGAGAAGGACAATATACCAAGGAAGCACAAATTGAAAAGTGGGTTAAGCTAAAGATAAAACACCTGTACAGTTTGAAAGATATCACTGAAAGAGTAATAACAAAGACCACAGACTAGAAAGCCATAATCAGTAATTGCACATGTGACAAAGGGCTTATTATGAAAATCTACAGTATTCTGCTAGCCAACAATAGGAAAAACAAAACAAAATCTGATCAGATATTTCACAAAGGCAGAAACCCACATGGTCCATAAGCATTTGAGAAAGTGTTCTTCATTATTAGCCACGAGGAAAATACAAATGAAAACAACTATGACATAACAGGTAACACACTCAAAGATAGTGCCATTGGAGGTGGGGGGAGTGTTGAAAACAACACATATTGCTGGGGGTATGGTGAGATAGGAACTCTCATCTATAGTTGGTGGTCCTGTACAGCCACTTTGGAAAGCAATTTGGTGATACCTAAAATAAATAGAAATTGAGGTGCTACAATCCCTCACAGGGCATATACCTAGAAGATGTATGAAACAAAATAAAACCAAATATATGTGCTCCCATGTTCATTGTGACACAATTCAAATTCATAAAGAATTGGAAGTGAGCTAAATTTCCATCAATTGAAAAATGGATTTAAAAACTTGGGTAAATGCACACAATGGAGTAATATGCATCCCTAAAATGCAGTGATAACTGCAAGAAGCATATCATCTTATGGGAAAAATTGGAGGATATAATGTGAAGTGAAGTTGCCCAAGCACAAAAGGATAACGACAATATGAGTCCACTGAGGTAAGTCCAAAAAACACAATAGGCATAGAGGAAAAAAATTATTTGATGCATGATATCTCGGGTGAGGTTCAGGCACTCTGGCAGTAATCAAACTCAACCCAATAAGGCAAATGATAGCCAACTAAAATGAAAAAAATATAAGAATAAGAAGATGCAGACAGCATCAGCGTTAAAAGACATGTTTCTCACCTTTGCCATGTATTTAAGAAGTATAGAAAAGAAGAAAAAGAGGGTGGTAGTGGGGAAACAGGGCCCTAATCCACACATTGGCATGGCATTCTTTATATCATCACAGGAAATGGAGAGACCTGACCTCACTCCAGTTCATCGAACTGTGAGGGCAGCATACCAGTATGGACCAATGCATTAACAGAGAGGATGTGAGCCAGCCCCAATCTGAACTATGTGGAGCCCCTCCCTAGAAGAAATGTACCACAAAGAACAACACTGATGATACAGACTGGAGAGAGTGGCTGGTCTGCCCTGTCCACATGAGAATAAGATAAGGAGAGAAAGGGTGGTGGGGAGTGGAGGGGAGGGAAGAACTGCATTCTGACCTTAAGCCTCAAGGACATTTCTGCTCAAAGCAGTCAAGGCACAAAGATGACCATAGGGCTGGCCCCATCATGATACACAATATCCCCTCAGTGATCCACAGCACTACAGGAGACAATATAGGGGACACAGGGCAGAAATTGTATCTGGTATAATCCCACTCCAACAGGGCCATTCATGAACAGAGCACAACAGAATAGCAAGGGGAGCAAAGCCATGAAGTACCTGAGGAACCTAGACAGTCAGAATAAACAATCCCAAGGAGAAGCCAATAGGACCAATAGATCTGGTGAGGTGTGGGAAAGGAGGAGGAGTGGAGAAGGGAGCAAGAATCCGAGAAACTCAGTGACAGGGGAACAACAAGGGATCTAAAATTGATGTTGATGAGGGTATAGAATTCCTCATAGCATTTTATAAAATATAATGTAATTGAGCAGAATTAATGAGAGCTGAGTGAGAGGAGAACAGGGTCAGGAGAAAGGTAAAAGGAAATAGAGCGAAAAATAGGTGGTAAAAGTTATACAGAGAGGTATAAATATAGACATGCATATATGTGAATATATTGAGATACAAATATAGGAGTATTGATCTATGTACTTAATGTATATGTTAAAAATATTAAGGGAGTCAATGGGCTAGGTCTCTATCTTAATGTTCTCTCAACATATGAACTCCTTGCTCTAAAAACTTGGCACTGTGTAATACTCACCTTCCCAAGCTGATTGCTGAAGACAAAATGGGAGCATAAGCACTTGGGACGAAGAAGGCACGTGGTGCCTGGCTTTTAAAAGACAAAGTGTCTTTTAACAGACACTGGAGGTCTTAAAGCCTTGAAGTTAAACAAACAGTCATCTAGCAGGGAAGGAACAAAGCCCACATGGAAAAAATGCACCAACTTGTGGGATCACGAAGTGTTTTGGGGATCAGGTATTGGAAGAACAAAAACAAACAATATTAATACGAAGGAAAGAGGTCAGAGTGGACACCCAGAGTCCATCTGTAGACAATTGGACAGTTCTTCACAGAAAGATCACATGGATGCCATAAAAGAGTCTAGGGTTCAGTACAGCACCAAGGAAGCACACACATTTTCTCTAGTTCTTTAATGCTTCCCCCCACCACCACTATCATGACCCCAGTTCTACCTCACAAATCCTGCTATGCCAGAATATGTACATTGGTATAGATAAGTGCTTTTGACACACGGATTCCAGGACAGATAACCCCCTCTCAAACACTATTGGGAGTAGCAATACCATGAGGGTACCTTGGGGTGGGGTGGAGAAAGGGAGAACTGATAGCAGTGATGGAAGTTTAAATCCCTTCCCAGGGGAATGAATAACAGAAATGTGGGTGGAGCAATTCATAAGATGAGATAAGAAAGGAAAAATAATAATAGCATGTAATTTATCAAGGTTTCACAAGGCGGGAAGATGTGGGAGAGAGGTAAAAAAGAGGAACTGGTATCAAAGCGCTCTAGCAGAAAAATAATATTTTATAATTATGATGGCAACATGCATGCATAATTTGCTTGATGTAGCAGCCTTCTTGAGCATTAGAGCAGCCATTTTGTAAGTTTTAAAAATGTTAAAATTTGCTTGCTTAACTATCACCCTAATGGAACATTTCGTAACCTTGTGTGATGAGCACCCTCCTCCCCTATCTCCCTTTCACCCCATCTATCTCCCTTTCATCCTATATCCCCCTCCTCTTTCACCCTACATCTACAGAGGTCATCCTCTGTCCCAGATCCTCCCCTATCTCCCGTTCACCCTATCTATCTCCCTTTCATCCTATTCCCTTTTTGTTACCACTTAGCTTAAGGAAAGAAGTAATAAAACATATACACCCACTAACATCTGGCTAAGATAAGTAGTCTAGTAAAAATGCCTTTGTTATCTCCTGAGAACATCCTGTCTTGTATCCTACCCCTACCCCCATGAAATGTTTAACTAACTGTATAAAAGGGAAAGAAAAATTTGGTTCGCTGCTGCAGTTTTGGACCCTGCGTGGCCATGCTGTAGCCCAAATTCGAATTTGTTTGTTTTAATAGAGCTTTGCTTTATTACTCTGCAGAGATGTGGGTCAGTGGTCTTTATTGGGCATGCACTCCGCAACACTTGATATAAATGATTTATGGATTGTTGTCATATCTGTAAGAGCCTCAGTAAAATTATTTTAAAATAAAGATTCTATGTGCAAAACATTGAATGATGCTGAAAACATCAAAAGAAGATGGAAAGAATACACAATTACTGTACCAAAATGAACTAGTATATATTCCATCAGGAGGCATCATATGGCCAAGAACCCATAGTACTGAAGGAAACAGTTCAAACTACACTTAACACATTAGCTAAAAACAATACTCCAGAAATTGATGGGATCCCATTTGAGATATCTCCATATGCTGAGGAAGCACTGGAAGTGCTCAAATTAGGCAGACAACTACCTGGAAAACGTACTGGAAGAAATGTATGCCTGTATCCATTCCAAAGAAAGGAGACCCAACAGGATGCTCAAGTTAGAGCCTAATATCATTGATAACTCAGGCAAGTAAACTTTTGCTGAAGATAATTTAGCAACTATGGCGACGGGACATAAAAAGGGAATTGACAAAAATTTAGGTCTGACTCAAATGACGACATGAAACAAGGTGTATCAAAGTGTCAAATGAATTGAGGCTGGGAGCCGAGAATAAGAGAGAGATGCTTACTTGTGTTTTATTAACTTGAAATTGTCATGGATTTCATCTTGTTTGGAAACGCAATCAGTGCTCATGAAAAAGCAGCAGTCGATAGATCAAATGACACATCATATTGGGTAAACCTGTTGCACATGATTCATTTAAATTGTTGCTGAAGATCAAGGATGTCACTTTGAGAACTAAGATGAGTCTGGCCTTAGTCATGGTATTGTCAATCACCTCATGTGTACATTGTAGTTGGATGTTTAATAAAAAAGAGCAAGGAAAAGTCAAAGCACGTATGTTATGATGGTAGTAAAGAATATTGAGGCTGAGCCCTGGTAGCGTAGTGGTTGCGTGCAGGACTGCAGCCCACTGGGATGGACGTTCAATTCCAGCAGCGGCTCCACAGGAGCAAAGGCTGGGCCTCCTTCTCCCACCATCAGAGGGCAGTTGCCCAAAACAAACCAAAACAAAAAAGAATATTGAAAGTGCGACAGACTGTCAAAAGAACAAATACATCCATCCATGAAAAAGTACAAGCAGCTTGCTCCTGAGATGGAACTTCACCTCCAGAATTTTGCATGTGTTTCCAATCCCTGAAAAAGGATATCTTGCTTACTAAAGCAGAAGGGGAATAAAAGAACAAAAAGACCTTTAACAAAACAGAATTGGTACAGTGATTGTAACATGGGCTCATAAATAAAAACAATTGTAAAGATGGTATGGCACGGGAATAAGCAATAAATCCTGTTGCACATAAGGTTGTTATGAGATGGAAGCTACTTCATGACACATAACAACAATAATAATGTTTCATTTAAGATGAGAGAATTCCTCAGTATTTCCTTACGATTCATAAATGTTAGGGATTGTTATCTAGTGTTTTATGTGATATCTGTTGATTTTCTCTTTTTTTTCTGGGATTATAGTCTAATTGCACTTCATTAATTTTTTTGGACCAATATCATATCATTTTAACTTTTTCATCCACTTACATTATTTGAACTATCCAATATCCCTATTAGGTATTATATCCCTAGATCTAAATTCGAATGCTTACATTATCCCTAAATCCAAATCCAATTGCTTAAACTTTATTTTAACCTGGAAGTTTCTACAGTTTGCTTTCCTTTAAAACTTTCACATATGTATTGTTCTATAATTCTAAATAAGCACTAGGGCTATAGAAGATAATACACTTAGCCAATTCTTCTAAGAACAAATACTTTATATTTAATAGTTCTAAAAGAGCAAACACTTGTTGATGGAATCAAGTGACAAAAAATCCCAAACAAGCAATTATATTGGAGTGAAGGCCCAAGGCTCATCTGTAAAAAATTGAATATTCCCCACAGAAGGAGTATGAGGAAGGGATGATTCAACCAAGGTGCAGTATAGCACCAATGAAACACACATCATTCTTCTAGTTCCTGATTGCTTTCTCCCCACCGTTACCATGACTCAGTTCTACCTTACAAATCTGACTATACCAGAGAACACACATTAGTACAGATGGAATTCAGGACAGATAAAACTCTCAGGGACAGTAGTGGGAGTAGCAATCTCATGAGGGTAGGGGATGGTTGGGGAGGAAGAAGGAGGAGGAAACGGGGGCCCATCACAAGATTGGCTATACAGTCCAACCCCCAGGAGAATGAATAACAGAAAAGTCCATGAAAGGAGAACATGGTCAGTGTACTATATGGAAACAGTAATAATTTATAATTTATCAAGGCTTCATGGGGGGAGGGGGCGATGACAAAAAGAGGAGCTGATACCAAGGATTGAAGTAGAAAGAAAATGTTTTGAAAATGAAGAAGGCAACATATGTACAAGTATGCGTCATAAAATTGGTGTATGGACTGTTATAAAAGCTGCAAGAGCCCACAAGAAAGCTATTTTTTTTAAAAAAAGGAGATAGAGTTGTTTAAAAAGAAGAAAGAAATTCTCTTTATTTTACTACTGCTGGTGAGCACTAGTCTAGTGATCATAAAACGTTATAAACTATTAGCAGTATATAGTAGCAAAAATTTATACTGGAAGCAGAGTAAAAATGATAATGTAGCATATGTGCAAATGTGTTTGACACAATGGATGTATGTGGGATTGTGATAAGAGCTTTATGAGCCGCCAATAAATGATTTTTTAAGTTCATGAATATAGAATTAAAAGTTATTAGAAGTTTCTTTAAAAAAAGAAAAAAGGAAGAAGAATGTAAACAATGTGCAACTACAATGTGGTAAGCTTCCCGTTTTAAGATTGTGTCGAGCATTGGGTGAAAATTTGGACATATTTGGTTTCTAGTTTCTGTTCCATCTGGGGAAGAGTTAAAAGTCAAGGCAACAAACTTCACACTGTATTGTTGCTGATTTTTCTCTGCTTTTCCTATGTCTCACTGGACACTGTCCCCCAAGCTTCTGTTGTCAAATGGGATACTTATGTGTTTTATATTCCTTTGTGTATTGTAGATGTTCCTCTTCTGGCAATTTTGATTCCCTGAATTAATCCCCTTGAGCAAGTGAAAGATCAAAGAGACAAGACAATACCTTGCAGATGCACATTGAATCGATGTTGAAATTATGTTATAAAATTTCAAAACATCTTTTTTTTTCTTTTGTGTTATTGCTCTCTTCTCATTGGCTACAATTATATATTCCCCAAGGATAAAATGAGAAGTCTGGATAACAGGACATTATAAACTCCTCTATTCAATGAAACAGTGGGAGGGAGGGTTTATTCCCCTGGATTGCAATGATGGCATCTTCTAATACTTTCACTATTCCAGGCAGTCTAAGAGCTTGTAAAACTGTACAAGCATCAGAGGTGAGTTAGACATAGAAAAGGTGATAAAAGCCCCTATATTTAATACTGATTCATTATTTGTCAACTACACAATCAAATTAGATAGGCTATATTGTGATTATAACTTGACATTATATATATTAAAAAGAGCAAAGATGAGTTCTCTGAGTGTCAATTTAACCACTTTCCAAAAATTACACAAACTACTTTCTAGGTCAGGGAGGTTTGATATTACTATATATAAGATCTACTTGCTTTTTGAATTTATTTAAATAACACAGTCTCTTCAAACCACAAATTTTTCATTTGAAAAAGAGATGTTTACACTGTATTTTTATTAAGACTAAATTAGACGAATTATAAGTGTTTAGTCTTCCTCTTAGTTTTCCTCTTGCCTTTATAATTCACAAATATCAGAGTCCATGCCAGAATTGACAGTGAACTACAAATTTTACAGAAGCTAAAGTTAATTAATTTTAGCACAGTATGATGTATATAGTGCTTTCATGTGCTATCTTAATTATTCAATATACTCTATATTTTATTTTTATTTTTAAAAGAATCAATTTCATTTAAAAATGAAATGCTACAATTTTATTACATGGAATATTTTAATTTTGAATCCTTTTTTCTCAAACTGCATAGATTTTGGGGGATAACAAGTTGATCTTATAATGTCATAAAATGAAAATTATCATTAAATTTTGATATCATAATCTGGTTAATAAATTATTTAATGTTGTCTTTTGTTTCTCTTTTAAATGACCCATTAAATTGTATATATACAGCTAACAACTGAGCCAAATGAACAAATATGATTGTTGATATATTCCATGAATTCCCACATGCATGATTACTGTTGTTAGTGAAATTATTATTATATGTGATTTGGTGATATCTATTTTCCCTAGATTTGAGAGCATTAACAGTTTTACAAAGTCTGAAAATTAAATTTGTCCATATCTGTTTAAATGCATGCGAATTACTCAATTTCTTCCAGAGAAACAGTACTAAGAAAAAATAGTTTAAAAATTATAATAAAGCAATTGTATAGTGTGCATAAGGGATGCATGTGGAGGCTTATTTTCATCCAGAGAGATCCCAAATGAACACTGTGTTATCTTCCAAAGCCAAGAATGGTTGAGTAGGACCATATGTACCATTGTGCCTTATTGAGAGGCTGAATGTTGCTGATAACATTCAATTAAGGGCTTTTCCCTTTGTAGTGTATTAACTTAAGTCTTAAACAAATGTTTAAATACAATACAGCATAAAGAAACAAGATGACATAATTATTAAAGAAAACAAATTTGGAGGTTTGCTCTGTTCTAGCTTTTCTAAAGAAGACAGCTGAGAACATAGAGGAAGATTTTTTAAAAAAATGAATTTCAAAGTCATTGAATTACAAAGTGACATTCCATATAACATAAAATATACTAAAAGAAAAAAATGAGAAAGGTGTAACAAAACATCAGAAAAGAAGTAGCACTAATCAAAGGTTTTACTTAACTTAGTTCAGGAATATCATTAAATCTTTCAAAACTAATTTACATGTAAAGTGAATTTCTTTCCTTACCATACTCATTAAAGAAATTGTTATTTGTGTTCTAAAGGGTGGTCATTAATATTTATTTAATGGTAGATATTTTGGAAGGGCAGAGAATGAGAGACTTTTTAGAATGAATGCTTGACCTTCCTTTCTACTCTTATTGCTTAACTAATATTATGGATTACCTGAATTTTCATTTGAAGTGACTCATAGTCTGTATCCTTAGATGGCAAGTCAGAAACTAATGAAACGGTGGAAGGAAATGAAAGGTGAGCAACAGAAATCATGTTCAGCTGTCTGGGGAAAAATGCACATTTGCATTCAGAATTATACAGTTGAATGATTGGATTAAAAGTTTAAAGATGCCCTTTACCACTCTACCTAAATATATTATTCAACTGATTCAAAATCCCTACAAATCCACTTCTATAGAGCCAATTTTGACTCAAAATGATCTTTTGGGGTTTCGGAGGCTGTCTTGTTTTTCTCCTGTATAAACCCTAATGGGTCTGAACTGCCTGCCCATCTTGCTGTTGGCCTCCTGATGCTTACTTAATTCGCAGGATCATGTGCTTTGTGTTAAACATTGGGGTTAATTTTTCTCAAACCTATTTGATGTTGAGAGATGTAATTCCTCAAATTGGCATCAACAGTTTTACATTGAAATTTTGGTGTATAGTCACTATGCCTGAACTATTGGGCCATCTCCCTCTGGAGCTCCTTTTTGTAGAGTTTTTTAGTGATGACTATAGACTAAGTATGGAGTGTTTATAAGTAGATATGCTTTATTAAAATTTCCCAACTTCTCTTAATACATTCTTTCAAATCCCTTCATACATTTCTTCTGAAGTTTAAACAATAGCCAGAATGAGTAAATCATAGCACCATTATTCAGAACATTTCTAAAATTAAGAAGAAACCCAGATATTTCTTTAAGAGTTGTGATTATAATTACTATAATATAATTATAACAATTAAGCCACTTCAGGAATTTAAATCTTGAGATTGAAACAAACATTAACTAAAGGATAAGAATATCGACCCTATGGAACTTTAAGGTGTTGGGAAAACTAGTCATCTAAAATTACACCAGCTAAATAAAGAATGATGTTCCTGTATTTTCAGAGTAAATTGAAAGGATATATTATAGAATAATGCAAAGAGCAGTAACTTTAAATACAATTTTATGAAATTTATTTTTTAAATATATTTAATGTGCTTAAATTACAATTTTCTTTCTTGTCATCCACTTCATTATAATATATCCTAAACAAAGAATTTGGGCCAAGATATATTTGCCAATTAAGAATATAATTTATCGTTCAAAACAGTTAAGAAATGTCCGAATTAGGATACAACATATAATAGAAAACTGGACCTAATTGCAGTGTCTTCTTCAAAAACAAATTCAACATTCATTTATTTATTAGTCGGGTGTTTATCTTAAATATACTCTTCCTGGTTGCACTGTGGGTTAGTTTTGGGACTATTAGCTTCTCGACCAGTAGTTCAAACCTGTCAGAAGTTTCATGGGAAACATAAAGTTGTCTACCCAAGTAATTATTTACAGTACTGGAAACCATATAGACAATGACTATGAGTCAAATTGACTGGAGGATTGTGGGTTTGGTGTTTGGCGTTTGGTGTCTATCAAGCATAGGAAGGCATGGTGGTGTAGTTGGCTAAATATCAGGCTGCTAAATGGAAGGCTGTCTCTTCCATACCATCAGCCATTCTAAGGAAAGGGAATATAAAGATGTGCAGTTTGGGAACATTAAAGATGAGTCACTGTAAGTTAGAATCAACCTAATGACAGGTGATCTGATTTGGATTTATACACCACACAATGTGCTCTTGTCACACAATGATTGAGTCCTCACCAGATAACCAAAAGAATGTGATTCATACCCACTAATGCTGGCCAGAAGAAAAACCCTGGCAATCAGCTCCAATAAAGATTACTTTGATGGTACCGAATGAGTTCTGAAACACACCAGACTAAGATGATAAATTAAAACCGTACCTAGGGTTTTCAAGTTTGCAATGCCTAAAGACTGACAGGCTGATGCCATTTTGGTTTGCAAGGGAATGCTAAACCATCATATCCCTAATATTCTCTCAGTGAAAAGTACAACCTAAGACACACTGTCCGTGTGTCTGATAAGATGACAATGAACTAGAATGAACCCCATCCTCATAACGACACAACATATACTAAGTACTGGATTATGTTGCAAACAGTGTGAGGATTGACTGCTGTCAAAATGTCAAGAACTCACATAATAGTGTGGTAAACAGTAATTAAGTGTGGGTGGGTTGAAAAGGGTAAATATAAAGTGCTTATGGGTACCAAACCATGAATATAGTGATTGTCATTGCAATGTGTTATCCAAAAAATCATGTTCAAATATATATATATACATACATATATGTACACACACATATATATACATATAGCGGGTTTGAAAAATTTCATGGGAAAATGTGACTGAATGATAATGTAATATTTCTCCTGAACTTACTGAAGTCCCTTGCCACTTGCTGTTTCATTTTAGCCTCAAAATTACTCTTAGAAAGTTTATTATCATTAATAAGCAGAGAAGCTAAGTAGCCATTGATAGTGGTGCGGACATCTGACAAACAGCTAGCAAGTTAAAAATACAGTGATCACATCTTAGCTGAGGTTAAAATTTAAGTTGCATGTATGTCTGATGATGAAGAGCTGAAGAGAGATGCAAGAACACCACATAGATAAGAGGATGCGCGTAGTTACTCGCCGAGAAGGTCAGATGTGTGCCGTATAATGAACTTTTATGCTTTTTATACTATTAGTATTTCAACGATAGGACAAAGTGTTTATGGATTGGGCTCTGGTCGCCAAGGCTGGCAGTTCTAAATCAATAGCCACTCAATGAGAGAAAGACCAGGTTTCTCTACCCCCATAAACAGTTCCTGTCTCAGAAACCCACTGCAAACCCACGGGCGCACTCCCGCTCTATCTCGTAGAGTTGCTGTAACTCGGCATCGACTCCATGACAGTTGGCTTGGCTTTTTGAATCGTTATTATTTTTAAGCATTGGAATGTAGTACAGTGGTTGTACGTCCTACTGAGCTCGACATGGTTGGCAGTTCAAAAACGTCAGCATTTCTGTGAGAGATAGACTGGACTTTCCACTCCTGTAAGTATGACTAGGCCCGGAAACACACAGGGTGTCATTATGAGTCGCTATTCACTTGATGACACTGAGAGAGTCTGTATGCCAATGGTTTTGAATTAATGGTTAAGGATGTGAGACAAAGATATATCTGACTTCTGCCTTAGGGAAATCAGATGATGTTGGATTTTTCATTCTTATTTAGTTGGAGAGGATAGACGGGCCTCCTTGCTATTTACTCGGTATCTGAAGTGGAATTAATTGCAATGGATTTAGACGCATAGAAGCATGAGATTTTGTAAGGGAAAAAAAGAATGGGGGGCTGAGCCCCGGTGGCGTAGTGGTTGTGCGCGGGACTGCGGCCCACTGGGATGGAGGTTCAATTCCAGCAGTGGGGCTGGGCCTCCTACTCCCACCACCTGAGGGCAGTGATGCCTAAAAAAAAAAAAAAAAGAAACAAAGAATGGGACTTGGACAGTGAAATGTTTCATTCTTTGTAGTCTTCTTTGGTTGTCCTCACCTGAAGTAGCTGGAGTGAATATAATGGATGTTAAGTTGCAGTTGAGGGAAGAAAAATGCTTTTAGAATTTCCCAGATAACCAAGCTATCTAAACAATATAGTTGAGATGAAACTTGGTCTGATGAATTCACCCATCCAGATACCCATTGTTGTGTACATACAAATGGCATGATATAGAGAAGAGAAACTTGAACTTGAATATTGTTTTCAAAAGGATTATATGTAGAGCTATATTTTAGCTGACTTCATTAGAGATATTGCTTTCTTCTTCCTAATGCTGTAAAATAGAAATATTTGCTTGATAAAAATGAAAATTGAGAATTGTGATTGCAGAATGTATAAGCTTATAAGTTTGCCGTTAGCATGTATTTGATTGAACTTTGCTAAAATTGGAATTTGAAAATTTCCAAAAGAAGCCAACTTTTGTTTTAAGGCAATAGAGAGAGTAAGATGAGCTGCACCCAAACCTAAAGTGTCAGCATCTTTGCACTTGAACATCAAATCAGACCCGCCTAGAATTGTGGAAGGAGAAACTGCAAAAAATAACTATCCTTTTTAGTTTTCTTTTTAGAAAACAGCACTCGTGTGTGAGTTAGATGAGGGCTTACATTTCAGATCATCAGGTAGGTATTGTACAACTTAAGCTAATCCACCCCAATAGTTGGGCCTGACCACCTATCTTTGATTTCTCTTCTTTTTTTTTTTTTTTAAAGTGACCATTTTATTTTCTACTCTCAGACATTTTTCTTGACATAATACACGTTTTTTTTTAGTATAGATTTCTTTGGCGGCTCTTACAGCATTTATTTTTTTTTTTAAATTTTATTGGGGGCTCTTACAGCTACTACAACATTCAGTACATCATTTGTATCAAACACGTTTGCACACATATTTCCACATATATTTCCCAATATTTTCCACCTGAGCCCTTGATACAAGCCCCTTTTAAAAAAAACCCTCCCCTTTCCCTCCCCCCCCCTTTTTAAAAAAATTGATCATTTTATTGGGGGGGCCCTACAACTCCCATCACAATCCCCAACAACATCAGTTGTATTCAGGCCACTTTTGCACACCCATT
>PVJH01039934.1:0-16088 GCA_004026705.1 Nesogale talazaci | reverse complement strand
ATAAATTATAAATTATTATTGTTTTCATTTCTTATACCTACTACTGTCTCCCTGAGAGTATGTGTTGTTTATCCCCCTGCAGTGGGGGGGGGGGGGGGGGAAGGAAATAATGTTATTTGTTTCCCCTTCCTCCCCTTTTCTCACCACCTTCCCCCTACCCTTCTGGTATTGTTACTCCCATTCCTGTTCCTGGATTCTGTGTGTTGTGAGCTCTTGATTCTTTTCTGTACCTGTACACATGCTCTGATCTAGCCATGGTGAAAGGCAGTACTGGGATCATGATCGTGGGGGGTGAGAAAGCCTCAAGGAGCCAGAGGAATATTGTTTATTTCATTGACCAACATGCCTTTTACATATTTTCCAGTCTGATGATGAAAAATGGTGTCTATGACTTCCCCTTGCACCCCTTGTCCTTCTGAGGCCAGTTGAGCATTCACTCATGTGTTGAATGTGAGCTGTCCTTGACCATTTTCCATTGGGGTGTTAGCCTTTACCTTGTTGATGCTGGGTGAGCTCATGGCCATTGCCAATCGTAATGGGTTCAGCTTTCAATTGAATGGTTCAGTCCACCAAGAGTTACTGCAGAAGAAGGTCTAGTGATTTGCTTTCAAAAAGTCAGCCAACGGATTCCCTTTGGAGCATAATTCTATACACACACACACACACACACACACACACACACACACAAGATCACCATGAAAACCAAAACCAAATTCTCTGCCATTCTGTCGATTCCAACTGAGATCAACCCAAAAAGTGGAGTAAAACTGCCTCTGTGGGTTTTCTGAGACTGTAACTCTTTACAAGAATAGCAGGCCTTCTCTTTCTCCTGTAAAGCAGCTGGTAGCTTTGAATTGCAGATCTTGTGGTTCACAGTCCAATGTGCCACCCACTACAACAACAGAGCTCTTCCTGAGGTCAACATGAGTCAGAGTTAATACAGTGACAACCAGTTTGGTTTAGTTTCAATTTTTTAAGGAGGCCAACAATGTGGAAATTAATGGACCTAGAGCCTCATCTACTCCATAGACATAGGCAAGTGCAGCTTCAAGTTGGACTAACATTGGAAGAGATACGTTTATGAGCTACAGCAAGGCAAGAATTTTACCCAAATCCAAACTGCCAGATACACACTCACAATTTGCCAAAATTAAGGACTACTATTTAATAAAAGATGATACAGGCCAAATGAGCACCTAAATGACAAATTCAAGAAATTGTTGCAGTAAATATCCTCTAGAACAATATTTTAGCTATACAAGGAATCCCTGAAAGTCAACAAGAGAAATGACAACTCACCCAAGAAAAAAGTAAGCAAGGAAAAGATCTGAAACTTCACAGAGATTAAAACACAACGGACTTACAAGAACCATTCTGACTCATTACCACCCTAAGTGACAGGATAGAACTGGTCCTGTGGCTTTCCAAGGCTGTAACTAGTTGAGGAGAGTAAAGAGCCTCAGCTCTCCTGAGTAGCAGATTGTAAATTCGAGCTGCTAATCGGTGGTCATCATTCCAGTGAGTAACCCACAATACCCATCCAGGGCTCCTTATAAGTGTGAAAGGACTTAATAAATAAGGAACTGTTATAACCAGCAATTTCACTCCTAGATACATACCCAAAAGATTTGAAAATGGGGATTCAAACGCAGGCTTATACAGCAATGTTCACAGCAGCCTGATCACAGTAGCCAAAAGGTAGAGATAACCTCATCAATAAATGAGTAAAGCAAAGCCCAAACCCACTGTCTTCAAGTTTATTCTGAGTCACAGTGACCCCAAAGGACAGACTAGACTATTCCTTAGGGTTACACAGATAATGAACATATAAACAAAAATGTGGTAAATTCATAAAGCAGGGTATTATTCTGCCAAAAGGAGAAGTCTGAGTGCCTGTCACAATGTAAATGAAGCTTGAAAACATCATGCTCAATAAGATAAACCCAATAAAAGTACACATTTTAAGACTCCACTGATGTGAGCAATCTGTAAAGAGCAAGTTCAAACACACAGAAAGTGGATTCCTGGTTTCCAGGGGTTTGAAGCAGAGAAGAAATGGAACGCTGATGCTTAATGATACTAACTGTTCTGCTCAGGGTGCTGGAAATGTCCTGGAACAGGCAGCAGTGATGGTGACACAGTACCGGAAATGTACTTCATGGAATACAATAAAGTGGTTGTTATTGGGTACTTTCTAGTGAGTTCTGACTCCTAAGGACCTTCGGAACAACAGAAACTATGGCCCCATCTTGTATCACAGGTGAAAACTTGGTGATGTTTGAGCCCATTGTTGAACCCACAGTGTCCATTGACCTTTCTTTAATCTGTGGGTGTTTTTATTGGGTGCTCTTACAACTCTTATAACAGTCCATGCATCAATTGTACCAGGGACATTTGTACATATGTTGCTATCATTCTTTTCTAAACATTTACTTTCTATTGAGCTCTTGGTAGCAGCACCTCTTTTTTCCATCTTCTCCCCCCACATGACCCCTTGATCAATTATAAATTATTATAATTGTTTCCACATCTTACACCCACCACTGTCTCCCTTGCTCCATGGTTTCGGTTGCTCCAACCCCTGGAGGGGGAGTGTGTGGTTACGTGTCCATCATTGTGATCAGTTCCCCCTTCCTCCTCTTCTCTCCCTACCCTTCTGGTATCACTATTGTCATTCCTGTTCCTGAAGTCCATGGATCGTGAGTTCTTATCGCTTACACATATTATCTCATATTAGTGTACATGCTCCAGCCTAGCCAACAGTGAAAAGCAGCACTGGGGTCAGGATAGTGAGGGGTGAGGAAGCTGCAAGAAACAAGAGGAATATTGTGTTCCATCAGTGTTGACCTGCACCTGGCGGATTCATCCCTTCCCCGTGACCCCTCTGTGTCCATTGATCTTGTTGAGGGTCTTTCCCTTCCTTGTTGACCCTCTACATTGTCTTCTCCAGGGATTAGTCTCTCCTAACAGCATGTCCAAAGCACAGCAGACAAAGTCTCACCATCCTAGAACTCCTTGAACATCGCAGCTTCCAAGATAGATTTATTTATTCTACTGACAACCCATAGCATATCCAATATGCTTCGCCAACACCAGACTTCAAACACATCCACTCTTCTCTGCTCTTCCTTAGGTGTTGCCCAGTTTTCACGGGCATCTGATGTGCATTAAAATCGCATAGCTTAGGTCAGGTGCACCTTAGTCTTCCAGGTGACGTCTTTGGTTTTTTTAAAACGTTTTTAAAGAGGCCTTTTGCCATCAGGTATGCTGTTCTTGATGTCATCCCACAATTCCATTGGTCTCCACTCACTAATGTTCAATGTATTAAATGAGTTCTTGAAGTGGCCTCTAAATTCAGTTGGGGTATAATCAAGATTGTATTTTGGTTCTTGTGGAATTGTTTTAATTTTCCTCAGCTTCAATTTGGTGCATTTGATGATCTGTCCCACAGTTGGCTACGGGCGTTGGTTTGACTGATAATGTTGAGCTTCTCAGTCATCCCTTCTCACAGATGTCGTCGATTTGAATCCTGTGTATTTCATCTGGGGAGGTCCATGTGCACAGTCCCGGTTTACGTTGTTGAAGAGGTATTTGCCATGAAAAAGTCATCGGTTTGTAAAATTCTATCATACCATCTCCAGCTTTATTTCTATCACAATAAGCCACATTTTCCAGCTATTTCCCTCATCATTTTCAACTTCCACATTCCAATCATCAATAATTCAATCCGTCTTGAATGCAAGCTTTATCAATGTCATACTGAATAAACTGATAGAATTCTTTAATTATGCTATCATTGACTTTAGTGGTGAGGGTGTAAATTTGAAGAATAGTTATATTAACTGTAATTCCTTGTGGGTATATAGATATTATCCTATCACAGGCAGCCTTGTGCTTCAAGATAGATATTGAAATGCCCTCTAGTCTTCTTCAATTGTAATTTCCAATATAGTAAATGGCCAATGGCCATTACTGGTCCATGTTAGCTCACTAATGCCTAGTGCATGGATCAAGAGGCAGCTGTGTAAACAAAACAAGGAAATATCACATGGTTTAAAATCAGGAAAGGTGTGTCACAGGATTGTATGCTCTCACCATATTTATTCAAGCTGCATGATTATCATATAATCAAAGAAGTTGGATTACATGAATAATGCAATTTCAGGATTAGAGGAAGGCTTATTAACCACCAGTGATATGCAGATACCAGAACCTTGCTTGCTGAAAGTAAGAGGACTTGAGGCACTTGCTCATGAAGATCAAAGATTAAAACTTTTCGTATAACAAGTCACTATCAAGAAGACTCAAATACTCACCGCTAGAACAATAGGTAGCATCATGAAAATGGAGAAAAGGTTGAAGTTCTCAAGGATTTTCTCTTTCTTGGATCCACACTTAATGCTCGTGGAAGCAACATTCAAGAGATCAAAAGTTACATTGGGCAAATCTGCTGCACAAGACCTCTTTAGAGTATTGAAAAGCAAGGATGTTAACTTTGAAGATGAAGGTGTGCTTGACCCAAGCCATGGTATTCTCCATTGCAGCATATGCATATGAAAGTTGGACAGTAAATCAGGAAGACCAAAGAAGAATGGATACATTTGAATTATGGTGCTGGCAAAGAATACAGAAAGTATCATGGACTGCCAAAAGGACAAACCAATTTGTCTTGGAAGGTAGAGGGCCAGAGTGCTCCTTAGAGGCAAGGATGGCAAGACTTCATCGCACATATTTTGGTCATGTTCTCAGAAGAGGCCATTGCCTGGGGAAGGGCATCGTGCTGGTAAACGAGATGGGCAGTGGAAAAGAGGAAGGCCCTCAAGGAGATGGGTTGACACAGTGACTTCAACAACAGGCTCAAGCATAAGAATGATTGTGAGGGTGACACGGGACCAGCGCATAAGGTCGCCAAGGGTTGAAAACGATTCAATGGCACCTAACGACAATGCCTAGTATATCGATCTTCATGAGTTCCATTTCACATTTTATTCATTTTTTCTACATTCATACTAATTGTACATTCCTTATTCTAATTGTTCATGAATGCTTGCAGCTGTTTTTCCTCATTTTGAGCCATGTCCCATCAGGAAATGAGGAATATCCCGAAAGCTTTGCTCCAGGTAAGTCTTAAGATCTTGGGATGCACTCTTCCCTCAGGAGTGTACAGTCTATTCCTTCTTCATAGTCTATTCTCCATCTGAAAGCTCTGATGAAATCCGTTCACCCTGGGTGGCCCTGCTGGTATTTTACCAGTGACATCGTCCCAGCATGACAGCAATACATAACCACCACAGTACAACAAACGAACAGATGAGTGATGGGAGGTGGGTTGTCTACCATGGAGTGTGGGATCAAGACAGGACTTTTCACAATTACATACTCCAAAATCTTTCTTTTTTTTTTTTTAGTTTTTTGGGCATCACGGCTCTCCGGTGGTGGGAGTAGGAGGCCCAGCCCCACTGCTGGAATTGAACCTCCGTCCCAGTGGGCCGCAGTCCCACGCACAACCACTACGCCACCGGGGCTCAGCCCCATACTCCAAAATCTTAAGCAAACTATTTGCCGGCATTTAGTTGGAAGTCAGTAGTTAGATACTCTCCCAGAAGCTCCCAGTTACTGAGGTCTCTGTTTGTCTCACAACAGAGCTGACTCCCCTGCTGTTAGGATGATGGTCTGCTTCCATTGAAGCCTGTGGGCAGATTCACATGCTGTTAATGATCTCTAGTGTAACCTGTTTATCCACATCCAGGAGTCTGGGGTCTGATCTTGTCACGTGGGACCCTGATACCTCCCTTTCCTATAATGTGTGCATATAGCACGGCCCCTTCCTGTGACATATGTCCTTACCTATAATTAGGGGCCTGGCATGGCTCCAGAGGGTATATAAGGATTGGTCATAAGAAAGCCTTTCTCTCCACCCCTCTCCTGCCTCTCTCTAGCCCCTCGGTACTGGACGCTCTTGGTCCTTCTTCCTCATGTAATCCTTTCCCCCACTCGCAGTCTCTCCACATGGATGGCCCCATTGGCTGAGTTGAGCATGCTACCATGATGTCTAACTCTTATTTCTCTCTCTCTCTCATGCTTTTTATAACTTTACTATAATTAATAAATAATTATTATCACTATACAACTAACTGTGCCTATTAAACCCATGATGTGTACATCGGAGGCTAGCCTTCCTCTGATAATGGAGTCACCACTGATTCCTCCAGTTAAGTAAGAAGTAGTACTTGCAAAATATCTGCACACTCCTCTATCTCCTCTTTGGTCTCCACCCAGAATCTGCATCTGGTCACTCAATATCCAAAGCATCTGCTTCAGTTTGCCTCCAGGCACAGAGTAAGCTTCTAAAAGCCAGGTCTGACCTGTACCTCCACCCCTTCCCTCAATATTCAGAGACCCCATACAATAGTCTCTGAGACCCTACGTAACAGTTCCAGTCCATGTTACAGGATAGCTATGAGTTAGAAGCCCCATGAAGGCGATGTGCTTGGGTATTTTGGTTTATGGAAGAAAAAGATGGTAATAGAGAAAGAAATTCATTTTGTTCAAGTCATACAACAAGTTACGGCACAACAATGTTGATAACCAGACCTTTCTAACACTACCATCCTCTCAACTAAACTGAAGAACAGGCCTCTGTTCCTATTCCCACAAGACAATCATGGAAATTTGGTAGAAATATCTTCGCACATCCCCACCTGGGACAAAGCCAAGGAACAGACTTAGGGAACAGGTCAGGAGAACCTGCACTCACCATTCGATCTCCTGGGTCCCACGGTCTTTCAGGACCTCTTGCACCTCCTTCCGGCAGCGCTCCTGGTATTCCGGGTGCTTGGCCAGGTTGTAGAGGACCCAGGAGAGGCCACTGGCTGTGGTGTCATGACCTGGGATGACGGCATCAGGTCACTGGCTGCTTCAGCACCAGAAGGCAGACAGGAGGTCTTAAAGGAAAAGAGGGATGGTGGGGCAGGAGGGTGAGGAGCAAGAAGGAGAGAATCCTGCCCCCAAATACACTCTCACCCTCAAACATGAAGGTGTCGGCTTCAGCTCGGATGTCCTCATCTGTCAACTTCTTCCCTTCTTCATCCTGGAGAGAAAGCAAGACCACCACCATCCCTGAACCATCCTAGACCCAAGGACTCCACCCTGCACACACCATCCTCAAAGCCTTTGTGCCACCTCAAACTTTGTCTCTCTTGTCTCCTTGTCTCTCCAGACAAAATTCCAGTCCCTTAATCCCAAATACAGCTCTCTGAACCATCCCTTCCTGGTCCCAAACCTTTTTAATCGCTCCTCACTGCCTTCTGAATCAAACTCAAGCTCTTCCATATGGCATGTGAAATTGGAGTTCTCACCAGACAAACCCACCTTGGCCAGCAGGAGCACGTCAATGAAGTCAAAACTTTTGGCCGTGGCTTTTTCCTTAAGGAAGTTGTCAACACCCTGAGCAGTGAGCACCTGGCGCCGCTCCTTGATCACGGTGTCTGTGAAGTCATGCACCAGCTTGCAGGCCCTGCGGAAGCGCTGTCCATCAGGAGTGAGGTAGAACAGGAAGTCCAGGTGCAGCAAGATCTGAAGATGCCGCTTAACCACCAAAGTACTGAGCTCCAAGATGGCAGCAATATATTCACTGGGACGTCTAAGGATGTCATCGGGACGAGATAACGGGCATCAGAAGAATCATAATAAACAAACAAACAAACAAAAATGTATTGGTGAGAATGAGAGGGGCTGGAGCAGAGACCCAAAACCCATCTGTAGACAATGGAATATCCCCCCACAGATGGGTCACAGGGAGGGGATGAGTTGATCGGGGTGCAGTTGAGCACTGATGGATCATGCCATATAACTCTGATCCCTCGAGGTCTCCTCACCTCCCACTATTATAACACCAGTGCTGCTTCCCACTCTGGACTGGACAGACGTATGGACGTAGGTATGGGCAAGTGATAAAGTACGACACACAGAACCCAGGAACACAAATGGGAATAGCAATACCAAAAGTAGGGGAAAGGGGGTGGGGGGGAAGTGGGGAGGAAGGGGATACCAATCACAATGCATGGCACATAACCACACATATCCCTCCAGGGGGAAGAACAGAAACAAGAAGGGAAGGGAGACAGTGGTCAGTGTGAGATATGAAAACAATAACAATCTATAATCTATCAATGAGTCACAAGGGTGGGCAGGGGGATAAAAAGAGGAGCTGACCCCAAGGGCTCAATAGGTAATAAATGTCTAGAAAAGAATGATGGCATATGCATATGTACTAATGTATCTGATACAATTGATGTATGAATTGTAACAAGAGTTTTAAGAGCCCCCTATAAAATTATCTTAAAAGGGGGGTGGAGAATTTCAAAAGCTACATGGTATGTGAAGTCTATGCCAATAAAACTCTTTAAAAAAAAAAAAAAGCCAAGCCAGAGACAGGCTGGATGTTTTTTAAAACACATGAAACTTGGAGAGCACCTCCCACTCTGAACACAGGATCATGCCCTACCAAGGAAAACGATGCCCCTAAGTTTGTATTCTGAACCAGGGAACCAAGCAATGCTTGGACAGCATGCTCTCTCCTCCTACCCAACCTATTCTTCTAGCCCTTCTTCCTTATCATTGCATTTCAGACCTCCCTCACCTTCCTCCATGTAAATCTACACCAAGTTCAGACCTCCTCCCCCCAACACCAACGTAGCAGTCAGTCCTCCACAAAGTCAGGAGCTAAAGCTCAGCACTGGTCACATCCTTCATCTACTCTGACACCTTTCGTTGTTCCCTGGAAACCTCAGAATAGAGGTCACATACCCCTGAGCCTGGTTGTTGAAGCCCTTAAGACCCAGCTGTTGCTTGACTCATCAACGTCAGAGCCAAGGTGCCTCCTCACTGTCTGTTGCATGTGCTCTGACCCTCTGAGACTTCTTGCTTGTACTCAAACATTCCCACTTACCTGGAAAGACTTCTCCTTGTCTTTCTCTTTCTCTGTCTTTTTTGATTTTTGTTTTTTTTCTGTTTTTTTTTTTGGGGGGGGGGCCATCACTGCCCTCTGGTGGTGGGAGTAGGAGGCCCAGCCTTGCTCCAGCTGGATTTGAACCTCCAACCCAATGGGCCGCAGTCCTGCGCACAACCACTATGCCACCGGGACTCAGCCCACTTTCTCTGTCTTTTAATGCCCAACTCAGACTGACCTTCTCCAGCTTAATGTCTCTGGTTTCCCTCATTAGTCCCTCTTCCCCACATGTCCCTAGGGGTCAATAGTTCAAGTTTCTAGATCCGGACTTAGGACTCACTCCTGACAATGGCTGTCCAAGCTGAAGATGCATTTCTGCAGACTGTCCAAGGTCATGAGACTGATGTGCTCAAACATGTCCAGGCGAGTATTGCCCTGTGAGGTCAGGCGTTGCCACTTGGCCTGGAAAGAACAAAAGAAAGAACTGGACTTGGGATCGTTCTCCTATGATGACTTCCCCAGACCCAACCACCAGGATGTGTTTAACCCAGGACCCCCCTCCCTTCTGGTCTTCCGCCTGAGAACCCCATCTCAGGAGTAGACCAGGCTTGGGGGGAAGTGGAAGTTATCACTCTTAAGATAGGAAAACAACACATTGGATATCAGGACACGTGGATTCAAGTCCTAGCTCTATTACCTATGCTCTGTGGGCCCTTGATCAATTCAATGACCTCCCCTGGGTCCCCTATGGCTAAATGTCACTAAGAGTTCAAATGACCTGCTTTGGCATTAAATAAAATGTGTCAGATCCACCCCTTACAAGCTCAATTGCTAACTGGGTCACCCTGGGAAAGCTGTGAAATGTCTCTGGGTCTATTTTGTCATGTGTAATGTAGCAATTCACAAACATCTCTCCCTCATGGGGCTGTGAAATTTAACTTATGCAATATACGTCATGAAATTAGCACACAGCTAACTATGTCCTTCTCATCACTATCTTAGCAGTAGAGAGTTCAGGCAAGGTCCCCAATGACTCATCCATCCCTACATCCTCATCCTTTCCAATAAGAACTTGCAGTTTCTTCTCTTCAGAAGTGGAGGTTATTCCTCACCCCCCCCCCTTTCCTGGAGTTGAGCTGTAATTGAGATGTGCTTTAGCCAGTGAGCTCATTTCAACTCAGTGACCTCAGATCCAACAGCAGGACACTTAGTTGTCAGCATGTCCACACCATTGTCAGCATGTTCAACTCCATCACTGTGGCAGTCGTGCCCACCCGTCCCACCAAGGGTCTCATGTGCATCACCAGCCTCTGCTTCACCCCGCTTGAAATGCTCCTCCAGCCAATGGTTGTCTGCCCTAGTGTCCTAAACAGTCTTCTGCTGTGAGCCATGTGGTTTTCAGGAGCTAATTTCCAGAAGTAGGTCACATCATTCTTCTCAGTCTGTCACCATGGGGGACCCCTGCTGTTATTTAAAATGCTTCCCATGGACTAGCTTAGCAACATAAGAGGCACCACTGAATGACAAACCTACAGGTGGGGAACTTTGACGAAGAGAAATGTGGGCAAAGTGATGGTGCGCTCCTTCTGAACCTCGAAATCAAAGGCTGCTGTGTGTCTCGACTTCCTGCCAGGGAACACAAGCCTGGGCCTGTCTCCTGGAAGATTGAGGAATAGAGGTAAGAGACCAGTTGTGCCAGCTGCAGCTATCCTGAATCAGTCTGAAGTCAGCCAAACTCAAACATGTAAGAGAACTGCCCACATGATCAACATATGACCACAGATGTGTGAATGAATCAGTTCAAGGTCATTGACCTGTAAACCCAGGTGCAATTGAAAATGTTCACTTTTCCCAGCTACTGAGACTTGACAGGATCTGTTATGCAAAAATAGTTGTTATGCTGCCCGCTGTCTTCATCTTTATCATCAACTTTGTCTGAACCTCAGAGATCCTGGGTGGTACAAACAGCTAATTACACTCAGCGGTCAACTGAAAGATTAGAGGTTCAAGCCCACCCAGGGGCAACTTGGAAGATTAGCACACATAGAAATAATTTCCTGCCAAGATTATAAATTTCCATGAATATCATTCCTTTTACCCACACATAGCTGTTTATCTTGCCTGTGTATCTACCTATCAACTCACAGTTTAATATTTGTTATTACTGATAGGACAGGATTGATTATTTGTGCAAGGAGACTTAAAGCATGTGCTGATGAAGCTCAAAGACCACAGCCTTCTTTATGGATCACACCTTTACAGCAACCTGACAAATAGGACAGTTAGTAACATCATGATAAACAATGGGGTGAGAGTGAGGTTGTCAAGGGTTTCATTTTACTCAGATCCATAGCGAATACCTGTGGAAGCAGCAGTTAAGAAATCAACTAACAGTGAGACTGAGCCCCGGTGGTGTAGTGGTTGTGCATGGGACTTCGGTCCACTGGAATGGAGGTTCAATTCCAGCTACACAGGAGCAAAAGCTGGGCCTCCTACTCCCACCACCAGAGGGCAGTGATGCCAAAAAAAAAAAACAACAAAAAAAGAAATCAACTAACAGATTACATTGGGGAAATTTGTTGCAAAAACTTTTTTAAAGTATTAAAAGGAACAGTTGTCACTTTGAGAACTAAGGTGTGCCTGACCCAAGCCATATTTTCTCTTGCTTTATACACGTGGACAATGAATAAACAAAGGACAATGACTATAGACCAGAGAATTCTTGCTCTAGATTGCAGTGTTGGCAAAGAGGATTGAAAGGACCTTGAAGTGGAAGAAGAGACAAATCTATCTTGGAAGAAAAAGGAGGGAGAACCCCTTAGAAGGGACCAAAGTGAGACTTTGTCTCACTTACTTTGGACATGTTATCAGAAAAGACTCATCTTTGGAGAAGGACATGTTTGGTAAAGTAAAAGATCAGTATAAAAAAAAAGAGAGAGAAGAAAGCACCTCTTTGAGGCTCAACCATTGCAATAATTATGAGAATTGTGTAGGAGCAGACAGTGTTTCATTCTGCTGTACAGAGTGTCCCCATGAATCAGAAACAATGTAACGTCACCGCCAACAAGGAGCCTCCTCTAAAGTCCACAGGCAATACAGGCAGTATATTCTTGACTACTAACCAAAAAGTTGGTGGTCAGCCCAGCTCAAACCAAACACCAAACTCCCTGCCATTGAGTCTATGTCAACTCAGCACCACCCTTTAGGACAGACTGGAACTGCCCCTGTGCATTTCCAAGACTATCTCTGTGGGAGTAGAAAGCTCCATCTTTTTACCATGGAGTAGGTAGTGGGTTTTGAACTACAGACCTTGTAGAGCGCAGTGCAATACATAACCACGATGCCACCAGGGCTCCTCTGAACCCACCTTACAGCAACCAAGGGGAAAAAAATTAAGGTGGGTGGGGAGGAGGGGAGAGTTGCCATCGGCTGCTGTAAGAATATAACCATTGAAATCCCAATGTCCAGGAATTAAAATCAACTCGACAGCAGCTAGCTTGTTTTTTGTTTTGTAACATCCACTGTGTGCCAAGGACAGGATTCCATTGTGCCGTCTTGAACACCCTTCAAAATGGGGATCTGTCTGTAGCTCCATGTAATAAAGAAACGAGACACACACGCATCCCCCAAATCTGCTCAGCAGAGTCAGCATTCTAGACCGGATCTGCCCGTAGCCCCTCCCCACAAAGACTCTGGGTTCACGTGACTCACATGCATGATGCGCGTGCTCTCGTTGAAGATCTTCATATACGGCTTCAATATTTCAAAGTGGAAGGCGGGCGTCAGCAGGCGGCGGTGGCGGTTCCACTTGTCACCACCACTCAACAGGAGTCCCTCCCCTAGCAGGGGCAGCTGTAGTCAGTGGACAAGGAAATGACCTTCCCCAGGACCCCCAAATTGTCCCCAAGCCCCTTTGACCATAGTTACTCACCGAGCCAGGGCTTTAGGAAGCCATAGAAAAACATGTCCTTGGGCACAATGCTGGCTAACGTGAGAAACAGACCATTAGGGGCCATGGATAGGAGACAGGGAAGGGCTTGGGGTCAGGGGATGGGCTCTCAGCCAGAGGTTCTGCCCTTTCTCCAACCAAGCCCAGGATACCAGGAATGGGGACAAGGGCAGAGGAAGCAAGGAGGAGGGGGAGGCATGGGACACCAGACCAGGCTGCAGCAGCAGGAGCAGAGCACAATCAAATAGACGAGGCACACCTGTTAATGACTGAATTATAGCACCCAAAAAAATAAGTGTTGAGCATCTAACTTCTATGCTTTCAGTTATAATCCCATTTGTCTTTGCTAATGAGTCAGGGTAGTGTTGTCTGTATCTTGCGTGGATCTCTTTTGAGATATAAAAGAGATTGGATTTACAAAAGAAGCAAAGATGGAGGAAGAAAGAGGCCAAGTCACATGAAGATGGTCCAAGAGGAGAAGCTCAGAAGAGACAAGGACCTTCCTCCAGACCCCACAGAAGGAAAACCTTCCCCAGAACTCAGATTTCTAGCCTTCTAACCATGAGAACATAAGTTTCCTCTGTGGAAG
This sequence comes from Nesogale talazaci, assembly GCA_004026705.1. Lineage (NCBI taxonomy): Eukaryota > Metazoa > Chordata > Mammalia > Afrosoricida > Tenrecidae > Nesogale > Nesogale talazaci. The sequence continues at coordinate 2,600 of PVJH01039934.1, read as the reverse complement.
GTACTTCCGTGTGGCCTTTCTGTTCTAGTGACACAAAAAGGAGTAGTGCGAGACTCTTTTAGCTCTGATGTTAATGAAACATCAAGCCCAACGCCCGACACAGTGCCTTTCATGGACCCTTTCATGAATGCCAACCTCCTCTGGCATCTTTGGACATAGACTTGAGATTGCTGACATGATACTAGCATGTGGTAACAAGCCCTGGCATGTCCTTACATCCATGAACATCCCCAGCACATGCTGTGACATGAATCAGAGATGTCTGGTGGGACCTCAATGAACCCTACCCATGAGCCTGAGGCAATATTTTGATGTGTTCCCATTAACGCAGTGGAGAGGAGAGCCTGGTTGGTGTCGATGGTTAAGCACCCAACTGCTAACCTAGAGGTTGGCACTTGGAACTCACCCAGACGTGTCTAGGAAGAAAGGTCTGGCTATTAGATTCTGAAAGACCACAACTCTGAAAACCAGTTCTGCTTTACACATATGGGAACGATGATGATGATGATGATGATGATGATGATGATGATGATGATGACGACTTCTATGCGATTCAGATGTGACTCCTACCTTCTCAGGCTCCTTCCCTAGCCACCAGGTGTGTGGTGACATCATTACAGACTTAAAGAGACCAAACTGAAAAATCCCCTCCTAACCGGTTGATGCCAATTCATAGGGAACTTATAGGGCACTGTAGAACTGCCCCCATGGGTTTCTGAGACTGTGGGCCTTTATGAGAGCAGAAAACCTTATATTTCTCTCAGGGAGAATATAAGGTTTTGACCTGCTATCTCTATGGTTAGAAGCTCAACGCATAATTCACTATACCACCAGGGCTTCTTAAGGAGAAAGGAGAGAGGATGAAGAAACCCTTTTCCCACTAGGAATACCTGGTTGCTCCCTCAAGCCAGAACAGCCTCCACAGTCCACCCAGACATCATGGACCATCTTGGAGTTTAGAGGTGTCTTCCTTCATATACTCTGGGCACCCCTAAAGTCACTTTCCACCTTGGGGTTCATCCCAGCAGAGGCAGCTGGGGCAGTGGAGAGTACAGAAACAAAAGAGTGACTTTGGTGGGCTGTGGGCATGTCAGCCAATGTGCCTCCCTCAGCTTCAATTTCTTCACTAGGAATGGTAGTGGGTAGATGTCTAGGGTTCCTGCCTATTCAGAAGCTCCCCTTTCTTCTGCCACCTTGCCACCAGCACACGCCCACGTTCCTTTAGAGAACCATTTCTCCCCCACTACCAATCCAAATTGTCGGAAGGTAACCACTCATGCCACCCCATGCCCCAGACCGGTGCCCATGACCCTAACCTCAACAAGCAGGACACAATGATTAGACCAGGAATGGGTCATGTGACCTGGACCAGCCAATTGAAGTCAATCCTGCAACTTTCCATAGAGTGATGGACACAAAGCAGCAGTCGAGAGATCATCCACTTTACGGTGTCAAAAACCCAGGTTACTTTGAGGACTAAGGCACACCTGATGGAAGCCATAGTATTTTCAATTGCCTCACGTGCATGTGAAATATGGGCAACGAATAAGAAAGGTCAAAGAAGCATCAATGTATCTGAATTATGGTGCTGGCGAAGAATATTAAAAGTACCGCCGACTGCCAAAAGAAGAAACACATCCATCTCAGAAGACGTCCAGTCAGAATGCTTCAAGGATGGTGAGACTTTGTCCTACATCGTTGGACCATGTCGGGTGAGACCCTCTCCATGTTTGGTAAAGTAGAGACGGGCAGTCAAGGAGGGGAAGGCGGTCAGCAAGCTGGATGGACTCAAGCATAGTGGTGGTGGTGAGGAGACACAGGGCCGGGCAATGACCGTTTCATTCTTTTGTACGTAGATGGGGTAGCTATGAGTCGGAACTGACAAAATGGCCTCTAACAAGAACCCCATGGGGAAGAACTTGCTTTTTCATGGCAGTCACAGCCACAAAGAGAGCGGAGAGAGGAGATCAGCTTCCTGAAGGCACTGCTGGTGGTATGGATCCAGACGTGCCTGAGGGCAAGCCTGCCTGGGCTTTCCAGTCAAAGACCCCCTTTCTCTGCTTGGAGTTCCCACCACTCACAACTGAAAGAGATTGGTCAGGGCCCTGCCCAGACTCACCATCTCTACTGAGTGATACTCGCTCCCCTGCTCAGCCTGGCCTGTCCGAGAGTGGGAAGGGCAAGGAGCGAGGGACAGCCTAGGGCTCGGGGGTGCTCCTGGAAGAGGTACCTGGGGCCTTGAGCACGGAGGCAATATACATAGGGTGGACGAGGCGTAGCATGGGGTGCAGGGGCCCTATCCACCAGACGTGGATGTCAAGGAAGGAGTGGCCCAGCTCCTCCAACAGCTGCAAGCCCTCCTCGTTGTTCTGGACCTGAAGAATGAGAGCCGACGCCATCCCTGTGGGGGACCTCAGTGGCTGCCATTCACACAAGCCCACACCCTGTCCCTTTCTGCCTGTCTGCCTCTGTCTGCCCCCACCTCATTGTGTCAGCCCCTCTCTATGGGTTAAATTTCTCCGTCTCACATGTTCCTATGTGCACTCCCTGTCTTCTCTCTCTCTCTCTCTCTCTCTCTCTCTCTCTCTCTCTCTCTCTCT
>PVJH01039933.1:0-16124 GCA_004026705.1 Nesogale talazaci | reverse complement strand
AGGGACAGCTGCCATGTTCCCACCCAGATGCTACCACCTCCCAGAGTGGGCCAAGGCGGCCTGCCTCCCTGGCTCACAGCTTCTCCCCTCTCTGTCTCAGTAAAACACATGAGCAGCAACTTTTGGGTGGATTCTTCTCTTGGGGGTGTGGGTGTGGCCAAGGGTGCCGGTGGGTGGTGCTTTCCTGGTGGGCTCAGGTATGGGAGGGGAGGGGACGAGGCTGCAGTGACTGGTTGGAGGCAGAGGGGAGAGTGGGGGTTCCCCTGCTGAGGGAGAAGGGGTTTCCTGCCTGGGATCTGGGACCAAGCAAGGTGCTCTGCCAGCGATGGCTCAGACAGCCCAAGTACTCTTTCTCCACCTCCTCTCCCGGGAGACAGACTCGCCCCTTCTCACAGGGCACTCAGGGCATGTTGGGAGACAGAAAGTCCTTGGTGGGAGACCTGATCAATCATCCACAAGACCGTGTCCAGGATTCTCCCACACTAAGAGGGGTGGCTGTGAGCAGAAGCTCCCCCTCTTCTCCCCACTGCCCTCTGGGACCCTGCCCCCCTGGCACTGGTCCCCAGTCTGGACAGAAGGAGGCCCCTGGCGCTGACTGAGGCCAAGCCCTGCTGAGGCAGCCCCCACTCCTCAGAGCAGCGCTTCTCTGCCTTCCGCATGCCCCCACCCTTTCAGATAGCTCCTCATGGGGTGCTGACAACCCCCCCCCCCTCCAACGTTAACCGTTAACATTCTTTTCACTGCAACTTCATCACTGTCACTTTGCTACTGTGATGAATTAGGCAAACCTGTGAAAGGGTCTTTCAACCCCCAACTGGTTCATGGCCCACAGGTTGAGAATCGTCCCTTTAGAGCGTCTCCTGATCCAGGCAGACGTGCAGGGATCCGGGGGCAGGCCCAGTCTCCCTTCTTCAACCCCCCACAGCCCGGGACACCCCCTGGTCCTGGTGCCTCCTTGACTGGTGGTGGTCAGGGAGGAGACATGAAGGGACAGAAGTTCTTCCTGAATGTCAACTCTGCCACTTGGTGCTGCTGCCCCTGTTAGAGGAGGACCATGCTGCATCCCCTCCCTCACTGCCCACCATTCCTGGTCAAGCCCAGGGGCTCCTTGGGGGCTGAGGTGAGAGGTCATGTGGTCATTTAGGTGATGTCCATTCCCGCTCACTTTAGATCCAGTGCTGGGGACACTGTGGAGTGTTAGGTTGATATGAAGCCCCCTCTCCCTGAGGACAGGGACATCCCAGGTCCTGGGCACTCAGACCCTGGGCATGGTCAGTGCCAGGCTGGGTGTGGAGGTTCTACAGCAGCAGCTCTGTCCTAGGGGGTTGGGAAGGAAAGGATGGGATCCTGAAGACTGGCAGAGCCCAGCATGGGGGTGGGGGCACCAGGACCATCCAGGTGTCTCTTCCAGAACAAAGGTCAGTCTCCCCAGATGATTGCAGCTTCTCCCCTCCCCCCTGATTCCCAGGGCATATAGTTCCCCCCCTCTGAGGATGGGGCCCGATGATCTGGGGAGCTCTGGGCTGGTGACAGGGAGGGCTGTGCTTCAAGTGGACCTCTCTTCTCACTGAGGACTCTTGTTTCCTGTCCTGCATACCCAGTGGGAGGTCAGGCCTCTGAGGAGACAGTGTCCTTCCGGGTGTCCTTGCTATTGATAGAAGGACCTGTGTTTCCCCAGCCACTCTGCAGACAGGCAGGCTGGGGTCACAGGGTCCAGGGGAGGGGAGCCAGTAGGGTCCTCAGTGTCCTGTTTCTTCAGATGCTGCAGTGTCAGTAGGTGAAGGCCTGCCCATCCTTGTCACCCACACTGGGGGCCAGGCTCTGGGGAGCATGCCTGATGCTCGTGGTTCTGCCCCAGCCTCTGGGCACACCTCTTAGTGCTGGGCTGTCATTTCACATCCCACCACCCACCCACACTGATGGCTCAGGACACACACACACACACACACACACACACAAACACACTCCTATCCCCTCATGACCACGGCAGTGCAAGCCTGCCTCTCTCCCATCCATGGCTCTGAGGGCTCCCTGTGGCCACCCAAGTCAGTTTTGCTCCTGCACACAGCAGCAGGGAATTCCAGAGACTTCCAAAATCAACATGCTCTGGGGGGTAAATGCTGGGGGCGGGGGGTCGTGAGTTCTCTGCTCCTGCCTGAAGTCCCAGCAGAACCTGCTCCAGTTCCCACTGCAGAAACCTTCCTGACATCCAGTCCCAGCATCATCCCTTCCCCCCACCCCCCTCAGGTGTGCCTCCTCTGATACCCGATCCCCAGGCTCAGCGTGATCAGGCTCCGCAAGGAGGTCCAGGCCCCTAAGAGGAGTGGAAGGGACCGGGCAGGTGCCAGGACCCAGCTGAGCCCCATTGCTGCTGTTGCTCTGAGGGCCCGTTGCTCAGTTCCGATTCTCAGTGCGTGGCGCACGAGAGAAGGAGACACTGCCCGGTCCCTCCCCACGTCCACAGTGCCCTCCTGAGCAGGTTCTGCTTGTCACCTCGAGGTCCCTTCATCTGTCCAAGCAAGAATATCTATCTATCTATCTATCTATCTATCTATCTATCTATCTATCATCATCATCATCAATCATCTATCTATGTATCTATCATCTTCCATCTATCCCTCCATCATCTATAACTGGTTGATAGTTCATTCAGGTCTTCTTAATTCAGGGTACAGTTGTATTCAGGATTTTCTTAAACCGTGCAGTCTGCCGGGCAGGACCAGGGAGCGGAGGCAGGCGGGGTGGAGTTTCATCCCACCGTCACGTCACATGCGGGATCATGGTTCCCGGGGAGGGAAACGTCCCAGCAGCTAGCAGACATTCAGGGTCACCATAGACGGCGTTCCCGAGCCGTGAGCGCGATGGCTCAGAACCTCGCGCATTCTCTGCAGGGCACATTCTCTGGGGATGAGAACGGGGACACAGCACCTCTGCCTTCTGACATCCCCTTGGCCAAGCTCCCACCTGAGAGCAGAGCAGACACAGACAGGAGGTGCTGCTGGAGGGGGCGGTTGTCGTGCTCGCGGTTGTTCTTAACTTTAAGGACAGAGAAATAACCTCAGACTCAGAGTTCGCACGAAGGATTGAGAGGGGAGCCAGGGGTGTGAGAGACTGATAAGGTTCTTATCTTATTGAGGTCACACCAAGATACCAATTTGAGAAGAGAGGCACCGAGAAAGGAAGAACAAAAAGTGATTGAAATACAAAATAGTAGCTCAAGATGGTTCACTCCTCTGGGCCCATCAAAGACTAAAATATGAAGATTGGGGGCCAATGGGCCAGGTAACAATAAATACCAAAGAGGGACATGAAAGGCTCATCCAGAGGGAGGCTGAATCCCAGGGAGAAGGGAACAACGGAAGAAAAGGGTAGGGTTCATTCATCTTCTGGGGGGTGGGGGGTGGGGGAGGAGCCATGGGTCCATGTTCTTCTGAGGGGAAGGGACCCAGGTGGTCTGGCCCCTGCTGCAGACTCAGTCCAGCCCTCCCCCTCTCCCTCTAGGTTTGCAGGGCTCTGTGACCTTTATGGAGACGGAGGGCCAGGTCTCCTCCCAGGTGCCCACAGGGGGTGGGCACCAATGAACTTGTGAACATCAGTTGGGCCCTTATCTACTAGGCCACGGTGACCCCAAGAGCTGTTGGGTAAGCCCCAGCCCCCTGCTGTCTAGGGGGCAACTCCCAGGGACCCCACAAGGCGGGAGAAACAGTCCCCTGTGTTCCCCCCTGACCTCTGGGTTCTTCAACCTGTCAATCCTGGAGAAGCCGACTGCCAGCCCTGCCATTCACTGGCCACGCTTCATCCCCAGTCCACCTGGCCTTTATTAAACTCCCCTGGAGTTTCCCAACAGCCTGACCCCAGGTTCCCCTGCCAGGTCGTCCTCAGAGGAACGCAGTGTGCTGGTGCAGGATGGATCCGAAGTCGTGAACCAGCAGAGACATTACCTGAACCCAGGTCCCCTCTGGATCTAGACAGCACACGGTGCATTTCCAGAGTCCCAGAGAGCTGGGCGGGGCAGCTGGGCAGGCAGGTGGTGGGCAGAGCTGAGGGAGCCAGGGACCCCCTTTGGCCCAGAGCAAGGAGCCTTGGACGGAGAACTGGGGCTGTGGTGGTCATGTGTCCGACTGCTCAGGACAAGGTCTGAAGTCTGAAACCACCAGCCCCTCCGCAGGAGAACGGCATGGCTTTGCACTGGGTAGAGAGCGGCCGGCTATGAGACTCACAGGGGCAGAGTCCTACCCTGTCCTCGGGGGTCACTGTGAGGCGGCATCAACTTGATGGCCAAGAGTCTGGTGTTTGGAAGAAGAGAGAGGCCCGATGGGGTTGGAGGTCAGTGGCTTGTGACCACCACCCCCCAACCCGGAGGAAGCATGTGGCGGAGACAGGGACCCCCGTACATGGAGAGGGTTCAGTGGGTGCCTCTGCACAGCTCAGGCCCTACCCCCTGTCAGGATGGGGACTTGTGGGCCAGCACAGGGTGAGTGGTCACCTGGGAGCACTGGTCACCACCCAGCCCCTCCCTTCTCATCCCAGGCCCTGAGGGTCCCTAGAGAGAGCAGCAGATTGTCTGTCTGGCCTCAGGTTCCACTTCCCACCCACCCAAGGGATTCAAGGGGGTCATGTGGGTAGACTGGATTTCATTCCTGCACAGGGGATGTTGGGGGGGGGGCGGTGCACAGGTGTGGGAGTGACTCTCAGGCCTACACTCTGCCTCCCACTCCTATGGGTTGTTCACCTGGAATCTAGGGGCTGGGGGCCAGGGGGCTAGATGGGCATCTAGCCCGATTCTCATGCTCTAAGAGGGAGCCTGGGGCTCAGAGAGGGCTCCAGGAGCCAGGGTGTGCAGCCCCGTTCTCAGAGGTGCCGTTCTCAGAGCACATTTCCACGTCACCCAGGAACCTGTGCCCATCAGCCTTCCTGGGACATCTGGGGGCAGACCTTCCTTCTGTGTTTTGGAGGCAGCCAGACGGGGCTGAGGCCCTCCGTCTCTGTCCTAGTGCAGCTCCCCACATCAGGGGCAGGGGACCCAATTGGCCTGGGAAGCACAGGCTCCTTTGTGCCTATGAATCCTCTGTAGTGAACAAATGGAGTTTCACAGTGAGCCATGAGTGTTGTAAAAACAGAGGGAGCTGGTCACCACAGAAGAGTAAGCATAAGCCAACTCTTGTTTACTGTGTTCCTTTGGCTTTCTGTCCCTGTCTTGGGTGGTGTGAAAAATGGCTTTGGTTCTGTGGGCTGGGCTGCGGGTGGAGGTGGCACTGGGGGAGAGAGATCTACCTGAAGCGGTGACCCTGCTCACCTTGCTTCCTGGGGCATCTGGCAGCTGGCCCTGCAGAGAGTCTGCCCAGAGGAGACTCTGGGCTGCGGTGGAGCTGGAGGGTGGACGGAGATGCAGACAGGAAGGGACTTCCTGTCCCCTCTTCCGGCCCTATTGCACCTTGCCCGGTCCTAGTTTGAGAGTGTATTATGCCACCATCCAAGGCGACAGAAGTCCTTGTTCCAGACTGTGTTCGATGGGCAGGATGGTGAGAGTTCCAGGGAGGGGGTCATCACCCACAAAACCCCAGACCCCAGTCTCATGGAATGGGGCGTCTGGACTCCCACACACCATCCCCTTAGACTCCAGAACCCCAGGACTCCTGATGAGCCCGGAAGGGGCCTATCCCCTCTGGGGGCCTCCAGGAGCAGCAAGTGCTGACCCACATGCATTAGGTGGATGGCCCAACTTTGGACCCTAAGCCGTGTTCCGGCAGGGCCGCAGGAGGCGGGGAGGAGGCGAGAGCGCAGATGCCCAGTCCTCCAGTCAATCAAGAGCATGGGGGACCAATTTGGGGTGGGAGCCCCGGTGCTGAGGCCAGAGGGCAGCCAGGTCGGAGGTGATCAGAGTTGGGGATGTGGGGACAGGAAGGGGAGCAGAGTTGGAGAGGGGCACGAACACGCAGAGGGGCCCTTTTGGAAAGCTCGGAGCCCGTGTGGACGAGCCCAAGCCTGGGACCGGGGATGGGGTGGGTCGGGCGGGCCCCAGGGGCATGTGGGGATGGAGGCAGCTACACTCCAAGGGGGCTGGTGGGGTGTGTGTCTATTACTCTACAATGGCATCTTCAATTCTTAACTCGTTTGGATTTGCATTTTGTAGCAGAAGAATAGCACTCATCAAGTATAACTAAGAGAACATCACACAGAACAACTTCGCCCAGAGGGTAACAAAGAGAAAACAGCCCTGGAAATAGGAGTGGCTTAAGGGTGGAAGTCAAGAATGATCAGTCCTCACACACACATGCACAGCACACTAAAAACAAAGGGGAGTAGGGAAACACCCAACACGAAAGGTATAAGATGACATCACATATTCCAGAGTTGGCGATAATTTTAATATATGTCTTGCCTAAGCGAGCACCAGAGTTGGAGATAATAACCCTACATCTCATTGGACTGAACTCAGAAATGAAAAGACTGAGGCTAGCAGACTGGCTTAGAAAACACAACCTATCAATCTGCTGCCTACAGCAGACACATTTCAAGACTACAGATACATGTAGGCTGAGAATCAAAGGCTGGAGAAAGGCATACCGAGCAATCAACAATTCAAAAAAGGGAGTAGCAGCAATCCTAATCCGGATAAAATTGACCTCAAAGTGCAACCCGTAAAGAGAGATAAGGCAGGACACTATATAATGCTCAAGGGAAGGGTAGACAATGAACCAATAAGCATTTCAAAGCATATATTCCTCGAATGAGAGACCCACTGAATCCGTAAACCAAAGACTTTCAAAAGATGAAAAAAAATCACAGCCTCAATAATTATAGTGGGTAACTTCAATACACCACTCTCTGAGAAAGACAGATCACAGGGGAAAATTTCAACAAAGAGTCTAGAGATCTACACACTGCAATTAGACAATTTGACTTGGTAGATATCTACAGAGCTTTTCATCCCAATACAAAAAAATTCTCATTCATTTCAAGCCCACATGGCACATATTCAAAGAGAGACCACCTTCTGGAAGGTAAAGTGAATCTACATAAATTTAAGCACATTGATAGCGTACAGATCTCTCTCTCAGACCACTGTGCCATAAGACTGGAAGTCAACAAAAGGAAGATGAAGAAAACAAGGGAAATAATTGGAGGATGAATAACTATTGCTAAAGGGTTGTATACTGGTCCAGATCAGAGATGAAATTAGGATATTTCTAGAAACCAATGAGAATGAAAACACGATATAGCAAAACTTATGGGATGTCGCAAAGAGTTATTAGAGGAAGTTTCATAACAATACATGCACACCTGAAAAAGAAAAAGCTTCTCATAACTGAGATGCTGGCACAAAATTTACAACTAGAGCAGAGTCAGCAGGACAATCCCACTAACAGCCAAAGGAAAGAAATAATAAAAATCAGGGCTGAGATTCAGGAGAGGGAAAATAAGAAAACAATGGAACAAATGAATGCTGCTAAAAGTTGGTTCTTTGAAAGGGTTAACAAAAATGACAAACCGCTGGCAGATTTAGCCAAAGAAAGAAGGGAACACATTTCAGCAGCAAGAATGAGGAATGAAAGAGGGGGCATCACAACTGACCCAAGTGAAATCAAAAGGATAATTACACAGTACTACAAAGGACTGTATTCCAATAAATTCAACAACTTGGAAGACATGGACAAATTCTTGGAAAAACAGTCCCTCCCTAGACTATCCCCAATGGATGTTAAGAGTCTCAATAGACTCATAACAATAGAAGAACTAGACAAGGTTATCAAGGGATTACCAACAAAAAAAATTACCTGGGCCAGATGGCTTTACAGGAGAATTTTACCAAGTATTCAGAGATGAACTGACACCAATCCTACACAAGCTCTTCCAAAACATAGAAAAAGACGGCAAACTCCTGAACTCCTTCTATGAAGCTAGTATAACACTCATATCAAAACCGGGCAAGGAGCCCAGAAGAATTGAGAACTACAGACCAATATCCCTAATGAACATTGGCGCAAAAATCCTTAATAAAATACTGGCCAATAGAATACAAAAGTGTATAAATCAAATAATTCACCGTGACCAAGTGGGTTTCATCCCTGCGATGCAGGGATGGTTCAACATACGCTAGACCATTAGTATCATTTGCCACATTGACATGAAAAAACTATAGAACCACACGATAATATCGACAGATGTGGAAAAAACATTTGACAACACCCAACACCAACTCCTGTTTAAGACACTTGAGAAGATGGGAATGGAAGAAAGTTCCTCAAGACAAAACAAGCTGTATAGGAAAAGCCAACAGCCAATGTGGTAGTCAGTGGAGAAAAGACGAACCAGGGGACCAGACAAGGATGTCCTTTGTCCCCACTCTTATTTAATATCATGCTGGAGGTTTTAGCTAACAGCACAGGGCAAAGAAAGGTTTTCGCCTGGGTAAGGAAGAGATGAAACTATCATTATTTGCAGATGATATGATTTTATATCTGGAAAACCCCAAAAGTTCCACAAGGGGAATACTGGAAGCAATAGAGGAGTATGGCAGAGTGGTAGGATACAAGATCAACAATCGGAAGTCTATTGGACTGCTATATACATCGGATAAGAACACAGAAGAGGAGATAAAAAAGTTGTACCCTTCACCATAGTCAAGCACAAATTGAAATATCTAGGGATACACCTGACTAAAAGAACAAAAGGTGTGGCTGAGCCCCGGTGGCGTAGTGGTTGTGCACGGGACTGTGGCCCACTGGGACGGAGGTTCAATTCCAGCAGTGGGGCTGGGCCTCCTACTCCCACCACCAGAGAGCAGTGACCCCCCCCCCCAAAAAAAAATAAAAGAACAAAAGATGTGCATGAGGAAAATTACAGAACACTACTACAAGAACGAAGAGTAACCTTAGTAAATGGAAGAATATCTGATGCTCATGGATCAGAAGACTCAATATAGTAAAGAAGTCAGTTCTATCCAAGACATTATATAAGTTTAATGCAATTCTGATACAATTACCCTCATCTTTCATCAAAGAAATGGAAAAAGTGATTACCGACTTCATATAGAGAGGAAAGAAGCCCAGAATTAGCAGATAACTTCTCAAGAAGAAGTACACAGTGGGAGGACTGGCTTTACCTGACTTAAGCACATATTATACAGCCACAGTGGTCAAACAGCATGGTATTGGCATAATGATAGATACTCAGACCAATGGAAAAGAACTGAATACCCAGAAAAAAAAGCATCAACATACAGATAACTGATCTTTGATAAGGGCCCCCAAAATATCAAATGGGATGCAGATGTCCTCTTCAACAAGTGGTGCTGTACAAAAATGAAGCAAGACCCTTACCTCATTCCATGCGCTAGAATAAACTCAAGGTGGACCACAGACCTTGATGCAAAACCCCAAATTATTAAGGCCATCAATGATGGAATTGGGACCAACCTGAGAACTTTGGCACAGGGGTTACATAGGTTATCAGAAATAGGGAAGGACACAAACACAGAGGAGGCACAAATTGACAAGTGGGATATACTGAAGATAAAACACCTGTGTACATCAAAAGAATTCACCAAGAGAGTATTAAGAGAGCAGGCGGATTGGGAGAACATCTTTAGCAATGACAAAGGCCTTATTACTAAAATCTACACTACCCTGATAGCTTCCAAAAGAAGCAAAACTAACTGCCCACTGAGGAGGTGGGCAAAGGACCTGCACAGAAGTTTCACAGAAGTAGACATTTGAATGGCCAATAAACATGTGAGAAAATGTTCCCGATCATTAGCCATAAGAGATAGAAATTTGAATGGCCAATAAACATGTGAGAAAATGTTCCCGATCATTAGCCATAAGAGAAATGCAAATCAAAACAACAATGAAATACTACCTAACACTCTCAAGGATAGTCCAATTCAAAACATCAGAAAGCAACAAGTGTTGGAGGGGATGTGGAGAGACAGGAACTCTCATCCACTGCTGGTGGACCTGTAGGTATGTACAACCACTATGGAAATTGAATTGGTGATGTCTAAAACAGATGGAAATTGAGCTACCATATGACCCAGCAATCCCCCTACTGGCCATATACCCAGAAGAGACAAGCAACAATCCACGACCAGACATCTGTGCCCCAATGTTCATCGCAGAACAGTTCACAATTGCAAGGAGTTGGAAACAACCCAAATTCCCACCAACTGAATGGATCAAAAAACTATGGTGCATCCATAGAAAGGAGTGCTATGCACCAAGCACATCACTCAATGGGAAGAACTGGAGGAAATCATGCTGAGTGAAGTAAGCCAAGTGCAAAAGAACACGTACAACATGAGTCTGCTGAGGTAAGCCTAAAAAATGCAAAAGGGGCCTAGGGAAAAAGCTACTGTATACAGAAGTTCATGGGGGTGAGGGAGACCCAGGTAGTATGGCAGGGGCCAGACCAAATCCAGGGCTACATTGAGGTGGGGGTGGGGAGATTGCGATGTGTAGACAGGGAATGGAGCACTAACTCACCCAAGGGGAGCATATTGTTAATATCTCCACAGAGAAAGAGGGACCAAACTTAAACCTGGTGATCCAGGATGTGAATGCAGGGTGACAGCATAGAGTGGGAAGCCAGTGGAGGGGTCTGAGGGCCGAACCCCAATCCCAACTATGTGGACAGCCGCCTCTCCCCCCAGGGGAGTTTGCCTTGGAGGACAGCACTGAAGCTGCAGCTTGGGCTGTGAGACTTGCCTGATCAGGGCACATGGGAACAAATGAAGGGGGAGGGAGAGAGAATGGAGTGCATCCTGGCCCACCGAGCCTTCAGGAGGATATTCCCACTCAGAACAGCCGATGCACAGAGAGGATTATATGGCCAGCTCCACTATGAAATTCCATGTCCCTTGCTGACCCAAGGCCCTACAGGGATAATGGAGAAGCAGGGTTGTGATTGTACCCTGTCTGACCCAACCACTCTGTGGCAAAACACTAAGGGTGTGCAGCAGAGCATGGAGTTCTGAGGGAGTCCCAAGGATATACTTTGGGGCCTGGGTGTGGCACCCCATCCGACTCAATGGGGGGGGGACACTTCTGAAAGTCAATGAACAGACCTTGAACTATTTACAAGCTTTTATTTTGTTCTTATTTTTATTTTTTTTTAGTTTATATATGTATCTTATGGACATTAGGTTTTTGTTATCCTTGTTTTATTTTCTTTGGTCGCTTCATCTTAGGATAACTTGTTTTTGCTGTATATATTGTTATCTCTGCAGGTCTATCTAGATAAGATAGACTTGATGAACAGTCTGATGGAGAAAATAAAGGAACTGATGGTTCTAGGTGAGTGTATGTGTGTGTGTGTGTGTGTGTGACATGAGAGATGGGGAGGAGGGGGAAAGGAGGTGGTGTTGACCAACTCAGGGATAAAGGAACAAATGATTCAAATCAGTGACAAGGTGGGAGAGAGAAATCCAATAGGGATTGATCAAGAGTAACGTAACAGAGAGAAAATAATGAAATCCAAATGGAGGCTGAGCATGATAGTGGGAGAAGAGGAAAGTAAGAGGAAATAGAGGAAAGAACTGGGGGGTAAAGGGCATTTATAGAGGTCTAAATACAGGCATGTACAGAGGTGAATATATTCATATATGATGACGGGGAAATAGATCTACATGCATATACTTATAGAATTAGTTTTAAGACAGCAAATGGGCATTGGACTTTCACTCAAGTACTTCCTTTGTTCTATTAAATTGACATCTCATGATGCCCACCTTCCAGACATGATCACTGAAGACAAATGTGTGCATAAGCAAAAGTGGTGATGAAAATTGATGCTGTCCTGCTATCAAAAGAAGTAGCGCTTGGGGTCTTAAAGGCTTGAAAGTAAACAAGCGTCCATTTAGCTCAGAAGTAGCAAAGCACACATGGAAGAAGCACACCAGCCTGTGTGACCATGAGGTGTCAAAGGGATCAGGTATCAGGCATCAAAGAGCTAAAAATGATATCGCTATAAATGAGGGGGAGTGCAAATTGGGAACCCAAAGTCCATCAATAGGTGAAGCAACATCCCTTTACAGAGGGGTCACAGGGAGGAGATGAGCCAGTCAAGCAAGGCACTTGTAGTAACAATGAAATATGCAACTTTCCTCTAGTTCTCAAATGCTTCCTCCCACCCACTCTCATGACTCCAATTCTACCTTACAAATCCAACTAGACCAGGGGGTGTACAGTGGTACAGATAGGAAACATGGGAAATTCAGGACAGATGATTCCTTCAGAACCAGTGGTGAAAGTGGTGATACCAGGAGGGTGGAGGGAAGGTGGAGCAGTGATCTACATATAACCTCAACCCTGGAGTATGGACAGCAGGGAAGTGGGTGATGGGACACATCGGACAGTGTACAATATGACAACATAATGATAATTTGTAATTTATTAAGGGTTCATGAGGGAAGGGGAGTGGAGAGGGAGGGGAGATATGGGAAACTGATACCGGGGGTCTAAATGGAGGGAGGATGTTTCAAGAATGATGATGGCAAGAAATGTGCAAATGTGGACTGCATGCAATTGATGTATTATTGATCATGATAAGTGTTGGATGGGTCCCCAATAAAATGATTTTAAAAAAGTCAATAAGTGGTATACCCTCTGAGGGGATTATAGGAAATGAGATCAAGATGGTAGTACCCTTCACAATAACAAGCATAACTGAAATATCTTGGGATATACCTAGCCAAAAGATGTGTGTGAGGGAAATTACAGAAAGGTATTAAAAGAAACCAAAAGGGACCTTCACAAGTGAAAGACTATCCCATGCCTGTGGATTAGAAGGCTCAATATTATAAAGCTGTCAATTACCTAATGCTGGAGTCTTGATGCAAATTCCAGCATCATTTTTAAAAGAAGTGGAAGAACTGAGTACCAGCTTCATATGGAAAGGAAAAAAGCCCAGAATTGGCAAAGAACTCATCAAGAAGAAGAACAAAAAGGGCAGGCTTGCACTGCCCAACTGTAAAACATCACACAGCCACCATTGTCAAAACAGCAGGATACTGGTGTAATGATAGATACTCAGATCAGTGGATAAGAACAGAAAATCTAGAAATTGAAAGAGCAGCATACAGACAACTGATCTTTGACAAAGGCCCCAAAAGTATCATATGGGAAGCAGATGCCCTTTTAAACAGATTGTCCTGGAAAAAGTGTACATCAGCCCACAGAAGAATGAAACCAGACCCTAACCTCACACCATACACAAGAACAAATTCAAGGTAGATCACAGACCTTGAGGTAAAGCCCTAAATTCTCAGGATCACCAGTGAGAAATATGGGCCAAAGTTAAGACCCTTAACTCAGGGAATACATGGTCTATCAGACATAAAACAGGATACTCACCCAGAGGAAGATAAAATAGATGAGTGGGACCTACTTAAGATAAGATACTTGTGTACCTTGAAAGGCTTCCTCATGAGAGTCATGAGAGCCCATAGACAGGGAGAAGAAATTTCATAATGACATGCCAGACAGAAGGAGTGTGGGGGAAGTGAGTAGGGAGCCAACAATGAAGGGTACGGGGCAATAGTAAGCCTTCTCAAATTGTTGGCAAGGAAGGGGTAGCTTTTCTGGTTGTATTTGATCAATCAAATTGTATCTAAGAGGAGTTACTGAGGTGAACAATGAGTAAACATGATAGCGGGGCAGGAGAATACAAGGAAAAGTGGAAAGAAGAAAAACATGTGCATACACATGTAAACATATAAATATAGGTGTACCTGTTTATACATGTGTCTATATGTGCAAACGCAACAAGGAAGCAGATGGACTTTGGGTCTATACTTAAATATTACTTCAGTACCAGAGCAGCTTGTTCTAATAAGGTGTCTGTATGATTGATACGCACCCTTCCGGTGTGATCTCCAAAGACGAGATGAGTGCAGAAGCAAATGTGGTGATGAAAGCAGATGTGACTGGCTATTAAAAGATATAGTGGGGGAAAATGGAGTATCTGGGGTCTTAAAGACTTGTAGTTGAACAGCGGCTATTTAGTAGGGAAGCAACAAGCCACATGGAAGAAGCAACTCAGCCTGTGTGATCATGAGATGTTCATAGGAAGAGGTGTCAGAGGTTCAAAAACAAACAACCAAATTGATGTGAAGAGCGGGGGGCATATAGTTGAGGCTCCCAACCCACCTGTAAGTGAATTGGACAGTCCTTCACAGAAGGGCTTCATGGAAGGAATGATAAATTCAGGGTGTCCTAATAACGTCTGCGGTTTTTTAAAATGAACGTACATATATTACAATACTATTTTTGCATTCTATGAAAATTTTTGTGGCTCCACATAGCCCAAATTTTTAATCAAGAACACTCCCCCGCCCCGTCAATGGTGTCCCGCTTAAAATCTGGTCACTTTAGTTTAAGATCATTTGGCACATGAGAACCAAGGTAGGTAGCCCTTCAGAAACAGTAAGAGGAGGAATGGCTCCCCGAGGGTCCAGGAAGAGGCGGGGAGGGGTGGGGTAGGGAGCTGGAGAAAGGGAACTGATGACAGTGATGACTGTGTAATCCCACTTGATGGGATCCGACAGCAGAATTGTATGTCAAAGGACATATTGATTGTGCAAAGTATGGCCCCAACCCCACAAAACTACTATAGGTGGTCGGGGGAGGAAAGGGTTCCGGGGAGTAGAGTGGGGGAGGGAGGGGAGAAAGGGGAGCTGATATCCAGGAGCTCAAGATGAAAGAAAACGCTTCAAAAATGATTGTGGTAACAATTGCACCCTACTGCCTGATGGGACGGGACCATGGAATGTCATGGTAGCTGTAAGAGCTCCCAATAAAATGGTCCAAAATTTAAATAAACAAGCAAACAAACAAACAAATAAATAAAGAAGTGGTGGTGGGGAGGGTGTGTGGCTGAAAGGGCGGAATGTGCTTTCTCTAAGTCTTCCAGGGTCCATTCCCTTCTCCAGAAGATGTGTGACGTGTATAAGTGGCACACACGCACACACACACACACACACACACACTCTCTCTCTCTCTCTCTCTCTCTCAGACTCTCACTCACATTTACACATGTGTGCAGACTTCCAGCAGCTGCCACCCCAGAGTAGGCCTTCCCCTCCCTCACCAGAATTTGGGCCGCTGCAGCCTGGTGTCCCTCAGGGGATGGGGGTTGGTGCACGGTGGGATTCTGCCTGGCCGGGGACAGGAAGGTTTGTGGAGGCTCCTGCAGGGAGGAGCCTCGAAGACCTGATATGCAAGGGAGAAGCCAGACCCGAAAGGAAGCTTCCAAGCTGCGGGGCAGCTTGCCCTGACCCCAGAGAGGGCCTCCGGGAGGAGGGAAGAAAATGGGGGGTATGGCTCAAGGGGCGCAGTCCTCTTTGGGAGCGAAGAAGTCCCAGAAGTAGACAGCGGTGGTGGCCGCTCCAGGCCATGAAGACGACACGCCCCTGCTCCTTGAGCTTCGGAGAGGTTCACGACGTATGTTCTGACTCCATATATATAAAGCCAGCTTCGCTTTCAAGTGTTGAGAAGCCCAGAGGTCACTTTGGCACTGACCCAGGGGTCGTTTCCAAGGCTTCGTGCAGCCTCAAACGTGGCCTTGGAAGCAGGAAGGGGCTGGAGCTGGGACCGCCGGGTCTGTGTGGTGGGCCGGAGAAGGACGTGGACGTGCCTGGACTGCTCCAGGAACAGCACATCTGCCCTGGAAGACGAGAGGTCCGTCCCTGGAGACAGGCCGTGCTCGGGAGCGGGAGGGACAGCGACAGAGAGGACAGCCCTGGACAAGCGCCACTGAGACGGTGGCCGCGGCCACAGGGACGGTTGTGATGATAGGGTGGCCATCTCGTCTGCTTTCACAGGGGAAGCTGTGGTGCCGAACACCAGTGACCTATTTGACCACAACAGAAAGAAGCAGTCATGGAAGCGGAAGCAGGCTCACCCTGGCCGTGAACCCTGGGACCTTCAGGGATAGGAGTGTGTGTGTGTGTGTGTGTGTGTGTGTGTGTAGTTGGGAAGGGGGTAGGAGCAGGGGGAGGGGGAAGGGAGCAAGTGTCTGAGCGTTGTTTGGTGCTGACTGAACTTTGGGGAACTCAGTGCCCACAGAGGGGGCTGGCCGGCTACCCCTGGGTCCTCCAGCCCCAGTGGCCACCAACCTGCCTCGAG
>PVJH01039932.1:0-16056 GCA_004026705.1 Nesogale talazaci | reverse complement strand
ATATGGGCTAATATTGGACTTATGACCTGTAGGAGCCAGAGGAGAAGATACACAGACTTACCCTGATGGAAACAGACCTCTGAAGCTGGAGAAACCATGTAGAGACCCCTGTCAGCACTGAGTTGGTTCTGTCACTCATTGGATGCTGTTGATGGACCCTGAGCCCTGGAAGCAAGGAGCCATGGGGAGACCCCTGCCAGCGCCGGGATTGTGCATCTACTGACCTGTGACTTCATGAGTCGGAAGGAGTCTTTATAGACTGGTATCAGGCAAATGGGCTAATATTGGACTTATGACTTTGAACTGGACTGGGTTGGGATGTTTCTCAGTGTTCCATTCCTCTTATATATATAAACCTCTCCCTTATACTCATATACATGCTTGTGAATTTGTTTCTCTAGTCTACACAGACTAGCACACACACCATCATGAGCCAACAAAGGATTGTAGACCATATAATCCAAAATCGAAGGAGGATTCGTATCAGCACCTGAATTGTGAGAATCTGGTGTGCAGAAGGCTATGGATGACAGCGGGAGCCCAAGTTTACTTGTGAGACTACATAGGAAATAAGCCTATGGTGATTTCCCTCTTTCCACAATTGAGAGGTGGGAGGAAAGTGGTTACAAAGCAGAGTGTGTTGGAGAGATGGGTACAGAAGACCCAAGGCATAAATCTGACTTGAACAGTTAGTAGATCCCACCTGAGATGCATACTAAACCTGATCTTGTTTCCATTATTTTTGTATTTTTGGTTTGTTTGGTTTGGTTTTTCTTTGTTCATATGAGGGTGTCTCTCAGAGGTGTTCTCTCATTGAAGGGCATACTCTTGAAGTTGTGCTATATATTTTTCCAGTTGGGGGTATATGAAATTCAGGATTGATGAACATATAGAGACACCAAGTAGAATAAAGTGTGTTGTTTGGAGGGGGGAGGAGGTTGTACAACAGTGGCGTGAAAGGGAAACAGTGTCAAGGAGTACAGGTAGAAGACGAATGTTTGGAAATGGATCGTGGTAGCAATTGTACAATTCTACCTGATATGATTGAACTATGCAATGATATGGTAGATGTATTAAATCCCAGGTAATAAATATTTTCCAAGTGCTATACTAAATAATCCCAAATCACTTATTAATTATTCAAATCCTTCATTCTTGACCTTGCAGAACATTAATTTTCTCTCAGCAAATAGGGAGGTTATATCATATGACCTCTAAGACTTTCCCACTTAGGAAATTTTCACTCAAAACACTATGGTGATACCTAGAGACTATCTGCATGGTTACTCTCAGGAAAGCCACATGATGAGAAAGGCAGTTTTGTGGTGGAGAAAGCATTTTGGAACAGAAAGGACAAGGATTACTTCCAACAAGCTATGTAAGTTAGGATGACTCACTCAATTGCTTTGAGTCTGTCTTTTTATTTGTCTTATGAAAAGATGACTCTGAATGATCTTCAAAGTTTGCTATGCCTTAAAACTTTAATAGGCCTAAACTAAACTAAACTAAACTAAAACTTTGCTAGGCCTAAAACTTTCAGAGATTTTAAATAAGTTTGCTTACTAATTAAGTTCAATGAGTTATGATTTTTCTTTGAAACATTCTGACTTTCCCCAACATTCAGTGGAGGAAAAGGAAATGGATTGCCATTTTCCTTTTTATGAACATTTTTCGAAAGTGGAGTCATCACTCCACCCCACATTTGGAAGATACGTGAAAATGTGCTGGTCATTCGGCTGTTTTCAATATCAAGCTTCTTGGCTTTTATGTGCAAGATCAAAGTTTTCACCTTCCTTCCAAAAGTTTGGGTGCCTTGCAGACTTCTCATGTGAAAAATGCTGTTTAGATTTTGAGTTTGATCTTTGGCTAGTAAACCATGGCTTTTGTTCTTCACCATGATGAGCAGTATAGAAACAAACAAACAAACAACTTTGCCTTTGAAGTCTTGACATAAAAGTATACATCGCTATGGCCTTTGTTTAATTGACATGAAATAATTGGCAATGTAATTCTTTTCTCTTGGGGAATTTTTAAATCAATATTAAAATTAAGGAAAGCATCTTAATTTCACTTTGTATATGGCAAGTGAATCCTCAGTACAACAAAAACTGAAAATCTTTCCTTTGAGAAAGCTTTTGTGGGCATTGATGGTTTGATTTCTGGTCAAAGTGACTCATTTACAGTCATAAGCCATCTGTCATTGGAGGCTTGCACATCGTTACAATGTGGAACAGACTTTTAGAAAATCTTCCAGAAAAATAGGAACTAGCAAGAAAGGTCTGGCAATCTACTTTAAGAAAGTTGCTGTGCCATCAAATCAGTTTCAACCGGCAGCAACCTTGTTCACAACACTTTCAAGACTAAGCCAATGAAAGCCCTTATGAGTCACAATGATGCTTTTTGAAATTGATTATGGTGATGGCCTAGGGCCAGACAGCATTTCAGCTACATTTTGCATGGAGTGGGTTGCTATGAGTGTGATTTGTATTGATGGCAGCTGACGGCAACAATAGTAAGTAAAGTTCTACACTGGAAGACGTTTCTGGTGTTCCCTAAGGCATGTTTCCTGAAACTATAGCTTTCCAGAATGTTAACAGAGATGACACAGACAAGCAGAGACACAAATAAGATTAGAAGATTTAGAGCTAAAAAGACAAGCAGTTGTTTGCTTGCTTATTTGTAACTGATCGTGACAACTTCCAGGATTTTTAAAATATGAAGTACATTCTGTATCCCAAGATTATAATCTAGTTTGTAATATGAGACAAACTCTCTTGATCACTGAACACTTTCCCCCTACAGAATACTCTATAAAAAGTATTACCACTGTTGAAAAGGAGCTGCATAATAGAAAACCTTCAGAGATGAACAGGCTAAGTTATTAAAAGAGAACTATTATAGTCCTTAGATAAATCCCATTCATACTTTCAATGCACTGGCCACCTGGAGTGAGACTTGACCCTGGACAGTATTCAAGGCATAACATATATTTGGGCAGCTACCTAATACACAGTTGGAACTCAGCAATTCTTATCAACCAGCAAACACCTGATATGGATTAGAAAGATTGATGAGGTTTTCCTTTGCTGAATCTGAGGTGTTTTAGCACTTTATTGTGGCTGATTACAGGGGAGGGCCATACCTAGCCTGGGGTCCGGAGCAGAGAACCCAATCTACTCTCAACCATGTTAGAAACACACGTGATGTTCATGACAGATTAGTAACTAAGCACAAATAAGCCCGTGCTTACCTCACTTACTGCCAGAGATCTCAAGTTTGAAAAGAGACTTTGATTCTATAGGAAGGTGCTATGGAGTTAGAAAAGTGATAGATGCCAGCCATCTCTAGAAGCATTTTGGATGTGATGAAAAAATATGAAATTGTTCACCATATCTTGATCATGAAGTGCAAATAAGTCCATACTTTCCTGGCTTCTGGGTTGAAATCCACACTTTCTTACTCAAAATCTCTATGGCTGTCCTCATCATTCCGAGCAAAAGCTATAGTTCTTATGGGATGCCACAAGAAAGACCCTATACCATCTGGTGCCACCTGCTCTTCTCTCTTCTGATCTCCCCCAAGAGCTGTTCCTGCCGCCTATTCTGCCAGACCATACCCATGGTCTACAAAGGACTTTGGCACTTGCTATTCTTTGTGCCTCAAGTTCTATTCCCTCATGTTGTAGCTTAATTGTGTTGTCCCTCAGAGAGATATAGTTAAGTCCAATGTCCAGTTCCTGGGAATATGACTATATTTGGAAATAAGGTCTTTGATGATGTCATCAATTAAGTTAGCATGAGGGCATGCTAATTTTGAATAAAGACCCTAACAGGTCACTATATCTGGGTGAGCCCAAATCCCATCTGAGTGGTGCCATTTGGAAGAGCAGAATAGACACAGAAGGAAGCTGTTATGTGAAGATGAAACTCTTAGCCATAAAATGCCAAGAAAAGTCCTGCCCTACCAGAAGCTTGGAGTATCTTTTCTAGAATCTCAGAGAGAACACAGACCTGCTGATACCCTGAATTAAGATAACTATCTACCAGCCTTTGAGAATAAACCCCATATAAAACAACAACGAGGAACACAAACTCACAGCCATCAAGTCATTTCTGACTCACAGTGATCAAACTGCCAGGGACGGTGTCCGCCCCTGCAATTCCGCACAGGTGTAGCAAGCTCTGTCTTTCTTCCTTCTTGACTAACCCATCCAATTTGTGCCATTTGCTATAGCAATTCTAGAAAATTAATGCACCCCAGATATAGTGACCTGTTAGGGTCTTTATTCAAATATCATCTTCTCAGGAAGTAGCTTGGTGATCACAGATCTATTACCAGAGAAATTCAACTCCACCTATTCACATTGGGAGAAATGCCTGGTGACCTTCAGCCAAAACACCAGCCACTGAAAAAGCATTATGAAACTCAGTTCTACTCGGACACACAAGGGCTCACCAGGAGTGGGCAGCACTGGTTTTCAGGGAACCTACTGATCCTCCTCAAATTTGCTAACTCCCCAAACCTTCCCCTCCTCTGCTTTCCTCCACAGCAAGAATGGCCGTTTAATAGTTTTTCTGTTGTACTGATTCATTAGGCTTTTATTTTTTTGCATGTGTATCTCCTACCAAAGGAAAGCTTTATGAGGTAGGCTGTAGTCAAATACTTAAATTAATATGGTGCTTCCAGCCAGAATCCCTTTTGTGACGTACTTCACAATCCAGCCTCTATGCCTGGAGTTTCTAATTCCATTTTAGAGGGAGTTCTCGGCTCTGCTAATGGAAATGATTAAGGTGGAATGTTGTTGGAGTTACATAATCGAGTGCCATTTTGAGTCTATTAAGAGTGAAGGGGTGGAGGTTATCTTGTTAATCATGCCACAGCTTGATGAGCTCCTTTGAAGGTGGAAAGGAGATAAATAGCTCACTGGAGGCCAGATGCCCTCCTTCCCTGCGAGATATTGCTGTTGACAAGTCACAGGGAGCTACATAGATGGCAGCCAGGGCCTTGGAGCTGGAGCCACGTGGAGACACAGGCTAGTGCCGAGATGTTTCCAGCACCTCTGGATCCCCAACACTTTCCATCCACTGGACTGTGGTCTTTCTGAATTTGCATCATTGCATATGTCGCATGAGTCTGAAGAGAAATTTATAGATTGGTAAAGGACATACAGGTTAATGTTGAACTTCTACTTGATCTGGACTGGGCTGGGGTGTTTTCTTAGTGTATAATTGCTTTTTGATATGAAGTTCTCTCTAAAATACATACGTGTGTTTATGAATTTGTTTCTCTGGTGACCCCAGACTAATACAAACTTATTCTGAGTTTCCACTTTATTAAGGATATGACTTGAGGCTCTGTTTTCTTAGGAGTCTGGTCTGCTGAAAGAACACTACACCTCCATCAGAATCTTCCCTTTTGTGACCCCTGCTGGCACAGTGGTTGCACTTTGGGCTGTGATTACATGGGAGGCCGTTCCTAACTGCTAGGGGTTCCTCAGGAGAAAGACTAGTTTTCTACTCTCTTACACAGTTACAGTCTCAGCAACCCACAGGAGGGTGCTATGAATTTGCAACGACTCGATGGCACTGAGAGCGTGGGAGTGCTTCCGCACTGAGTGCTGGTAGAAGCAAGGAGACCTGTTTTGACTCCAGGACGTTGTGGGCTTCTGACTCTGCACTCTGCACTTGATTTGTCTCTGCCTGATCTGCAGTTCTTGGGATTTGAGATGTGGTCTATAGCCTGGCCTGGTTTCACCAGCTTCTGCAGCCTATGCACGAAGAGAATCCTCCAGATGGACATTTGAACTTCAGATTTGAGACTTAACAACACCTACAAGCATGTGAGCCATCTCTTTAAAGCTTTTTTAGTTCTGTAAGACATTGCAATTAATTGCAGAAATCAGGGGTGCAAGGGCATATACCAAGGGAAGGAGTTAACATCAGGGAAAATGGAGTGGTTGACATCCTGGAAAAGTTTGACATTTGGGGCATTTTTAGTCCCTACCTTCTTATGACTTGTCTGGTATATAGTCTTATAAAAGAAATTATTATCAGTAAGGGTGTTCTGTGCACCTATAACATTGTTTATCATCTGGAACAAAAAAGACACTGAGTGTGTGTTTGTTAGATAAATGTATACTAAATATAACATTACAAAAACACTTGGCACTTTGGTCAAAAAATGAAACTGTGAGAGGAGGTAGAAGAAGAGACAATAAGGCAAACATGAAGCAGGTTCAAAATTTTATCACGCTGACTCATGCCAAGTATGAAGCTACTTGTTAGTCACAAAGTAGACAGATGTTTTAAAAAGTTTTTTTTAAAGGGAATAACTTTCAAAAGCAAGAGGGTCCTCTAATAAATATATAAAGGAATGATAAATTACAGACTGGTCACTATTTACAACTTCCAGTGAAATCATTGTTTTTAGCACCAGTTCTTTGCTGACATCAAAACTGGAAGATGGGAGGAAGATAGAGAAGTGGGTAGCTGCATTTTTGCTAGGCACAAAGGGTTACATGTTAAAAGCAATTACTCCACTACCTTTATTTGCCATCTGAATTGCCTCAGAAGAAAAGAGGAATGGAAAAGGAGATGATGATCCTAAAAATTCATACCCCTGCCCCAAATCACAAATCCAGCGCACCAAAGCATTTTCAAGGTGAGCTTTTTGTGTTTGTTTGTTTTTTTGGGGGGGGGCATCACTGCTCTCCGGTGGTGGGAGTAGGAGGCCCAGCCTCACTGCTGGAATTGAACCTCCATCCCAGTGGGCCGCAGTCCCGCGCACAACCACTACGCCACCGGGGCTCAGCTCTCAAGGTGAGCTTTTAACACAGATAGATGTGCAGGTCATCTCTGGCTCGAATGTGCCAGTCTTAAAATTTATCAGTGGAAATTAAAAGTGAGAGAAACGTCATGCCATTTTTGCTTTTCTTCCCCACTGATCCTATGTTTTGGGTTTAATTTTGTCCCCCTACCCACCAATATTCCTCCTTCCCTCACTGAACAGTTGTTGAAATTCTGACCTTCCTGTCTTGGATAAGGTCCTGTTTGGAAATAGAGCTCTGTGTTATGTTAATGAGATTAGAACAGTCTGAGGTAGATCCTAAATCTACTCACTTCTGTGTTATAAAAAGACAAGAACATACACAGAGACATTATGGGAGGCTAAGGAACAAAAGAATTCATCAGGACTTCCAACAAGAAAGGAGTCAACATAGCTAAGAGCCCGATTAAGACTTGCAGCTTTCAGAATTATAAAACAAGAAAGTTCTGTTTTTTAGAGTCACTCCCTTGTGGTCTTTCTGTTATATCAGCACAAAGTAACTAAGACCCATTTGTTCTGTTATAAGCTGCTGCTATTAGCTGCTGAATTGGACCATGACTCATGTAAACCCCATGTACCATTGTAAAAGCTGCCCAGACTCACATCATCTCCATAATCGCTTGTGGATCAGATCCTGCGATTCATAAGGTTTTCATGGACTGATTTTCAGGAGATCTCCAGACTTTTCCTCCAAGTTCATCTTAGGGTGGAAGCTCCACTAATACCCTTCAGCGTCATAGCAACACACATGCCTACACTGACGGATGGATGGATGGGTTATGCCAGAGGTATGTTGACTGGGAATCAGATCTGATTCTTTTTGCTTGGAAGGTGAGAATTCTACCACTGAACCTCTATGGCTCCAGTTTGTTTTCATGATTCTTCATGCCTCAATAATTGGACTCAAATTCTATTTAAGTTACAAAAGTAACAAGTCCTTTAAATAGTGTCATCAAATTATTAATGTTTTCTCTGACTTGCATCATGCTACAGATCAATATTCTGGATACAGACAGACCACTGGTTAAAGATGGAATGAGTTTACAAGCTGACCTGCCCACTCAACCATCCTCTGTAAACTGGTGTATGCTGGAACAACATTAATTTCTCTGTTAGTTATACAACCATAAAGTGCCTATATTTTTGTAAAAATTTAAAAGTCAGTTATAAAATTATTCCAGAGGAAACTAGGATTTGGCAAGCATTCCTGTAACATATTCTTCTTGATAGCCTGATGACTGAGCACTCTGCAAGGAGGTCTCCTGATGCAGCCTTTCTTTTCCCTTTCCCTGTATTCCTCTTATTCTATTTGAATGGAAATAGCTTTCCCCTCTTGGTGGGAAGTTTATCATGGAGAATAAGACGTCAGCAAGCCTGAGAGCAGGTAGGTCCTAGACTACATCAGCACTTCTACAAAAGTGATGCCATTTAAAAAACCAATGTAAAATTTATAGGAAAGCAACATAGCATCCAAGCAAACAGGAGAGAAGATGGACCAGGGTGGAGGGTCCTTATAATTATACTCCTTCTTCCCCAACTCAGCCTTGACATTGCTCCTCCTGGTTTGGTAGTTTGGCCTTTGATTAGGGTGTTTATATAGCCAACCATTTGCTGTCAAACAAAGTCCAAGTCGAACTGTGTTCCACACCACCATCAGCGACTATGATCTTTCAGAAGCAGGTCAGTATGTTTCTCTGCTGAGGCGTCTGCCTTTGGGTAGACTCAAATCACCACCCTTTTGGTTAGTACTTGAGGGAGTAAAAAATTTTATGCCAAGTTGGTAAAAGAATGAAGGGGTGGAATCTAGCCTGTCAATCAGAACACAGCCTGGCTGATCCCTCCTTATGGGTGTGACCTTCTCATGAGGATTCCGGGGACCTCTTCCTCCCTTGAGGCAGGACATACGTTCTCTCTTTGCTTCACTTTCCCGTTGACAAGTCATATGAAGCTATGTTGATGGTGCTAGAGACCTGGAGCTGGAGGAGATATGTGGAGACTCCTGCCAGCGCTGAGATACCTCCACTGCCACTGAATCCACAAGTCTTTCCACCTACTGACCTGTGACCTTTTTGCATTCAGCAAAAGGTTAGTTAGAAGAGGAATTTAGGGACTGGCATCAGACGTATGGTCTAATATCAGACTTCTGGACTTGATTTGGGCTGAACTGCAGTGGCTTTTTAAAAAAATACAATTACTCTTTGAGGTTGTTTTTTTTTTTGGCATCACTGCCCTCTGGTGGGAGTGGGAGGCTCAGCCTTGCTCCTTGAGAGCTGCTGCTGGATTTGAACCGCCAAGCCAGTGGGTCACAGTCCCGCACACAACCACTACGCCACCAGGTCTCAGCCCTTACAATTACTCTTTGATGGAAAGCTTTTTCCTGTACACAAACAAGTATCTCTAGTCAACCTGGTCTTACACAGTACCCACGTGCTTAATCATTTACACCCCAGAAGAACTCCAGGAAGTTTACATTCTTGAAATAACGAACACAACTGTCTCATGGATTTGAGTTTGTCAGCATAGAGAAAATTGAGCTAGTATAAAATTGCTATTTATGACCCTGATTATGACAGGGTAAAAAGGCTGATCTGGAGAACTACCTGCCCCAGGCTCATTGTTTCTTTTTTCCCATTGAGAGAGCTGAGCCTTGGCGGTTTTTGTCATTGTAGGCCTCACAGTGTAAAAGCTGTTTACCAAGTATACACCATAGAAACTCAGGTGGGCTTAGAGTTTTCGTAGTCTAAAATAGTCTCATATAGAGCCACACAATATGATGACTGCTTTGAAGAATTCAGTTGGCAAAGTCCTGGTTTGCTAGTCTGAACACAGAAGTCTACAGAGTTCAGATTATAAATGGTTTAAAAGATCTGCTAGATATAGATAGATTCCTGTGTGGTTCCATTGTCAGAATCAAGACAAAGATGAGGTATCTGGACCCAGGAAGGTCATCCAAGATGACCAGGCTAGAATAGGGACCATGAGGTAAGTGTATGAGCTAAGTGGCCAGGATGGAGAAATTCCATGGATCTATGTTTTGCCCATAGCATTGAACCTGACTGGATGAATGATGAAAACAGTTAAGGAAAAGAACAACCCAGCAACTTCAGTCATCCAATACTAATTTTAGGAATGCCTACCATACCAGGAAGGAATGAGATGAGGACAAAGTAGCAATAAGTGTCACACATGATATGATGAAATCTCTCTGAGACATAAGCTCTGGTCATGGCTATCAACTTCAGCATCCTCTTTTGTCTCTGTTCCTATGTCAAGGCCAGAAAGAAAAAAAAGCTAAACAATTTCCTGAAATGAATTATGTAATGTGTTAGCCCACTTTCAGATTTCCTAAGTCAGCACCTTCCATTTGAAGCATATCTTAAGCCTTCCATTTTTCTCCCTAAAAAGCTTCCCACTTCCCACCTGTGTCAGTGCAAGTGATGTTGCTTAACCCATCTTCCATATTCTATGACTTAGACACCTATGAAATATCTTCAAAATAATTCAGTCACTCTTTTTACTTTACCTTTGAATTTAGAGCACCCCCTGCTCCATGACTCCAAACGAGCACACATTTCCTAGCATATCTCATTACTTTCTGGCTTAACTATGCCTCTGCCAGTATTGTTGTTAGTCTTTTTGAGAGCCCCACCCTTCCCTGTGTCACCCCCACTCACCAATCTCCAGGAGCTCCAGGCATGAGCTTCCTACCTGGCCACCATCTTCCCTCCTCCTCCCTTTGTCTTCTTTGTGTTTGTGTTCCTACAAGAGTTATGTTGAAGTCCCAACCCTTGAACTTGCAAATATGACCCTATTTGGGCATAGAGGTTTTCTTTTGTCATGTTAATAAGACAATTTCAAAACTTAATCACTTCTGAAAGGTGCCTTATAAAAAGATCAGGATAAACACAGACATACACACACAAGACAAATGACATGTGAGGACCTAGCTACCAAGAAAGAAATACCAAGGATTGTTGGTAAAGACCAGAAAATATGAGAGACACCCACAGAAGGAATCAAAGTTTCTGACTTGATATTCTAGCCTCCAGAACTGAGAGAATATTTTTGCTGTTCTTTAAACCACCTATTTCCAGGGGCAGTTTTGTTCTGTGGTACATAGGCAGGATGCAAGTCAGAACTGACGTGACAACACTTGACCAAACAGCAACATCTCCCCTGCGTTGGAATTGATTCAATAGCAAGTGATAGCAGCACTACCTGGGATTTTTGTTATAGGAGCACTGGTTACTTAAAATCACCTTCTACACCAACTTTGGCTGTAAGTGATTTCTGATTATTTCCCTAGTAAACCCTAGTAAACTGTCTTTTACAAGAGAGTTATTATACCTAATGACATTCCCAAGAGTAACTTGAGTTTTTGCCATCTATTTTGTAAGAGAATCATCACAAACTTTGACTGTCATTGCACTCTTCCAATCCAGAAGACCCAGACAAATATTAATACATTGTGCTTTTCAAATTCTAGTCCCAATCTAAGAGCAATCCGTTCTTGTAGCCAAATCCCACTCAATGCTCACCCTCAGGAAGATATCCCTGAAGATATGGGTGCTATTGAAGAGTGTGGTGAAGAAACTACATGGTGTCTGGCTAGCAGAAAGAAAATGATCTGGAATATGAAAGTCTTGTCTTCAAACAAGCAGCTAAGTGAGGTGTCAACTAAGTCCACATGGAAGAAGTACACCAGCCTATGTGATTCAAGGATTGTATGTAATAACATTCAAGTCAAAAGGAAGGAATGGTATCAGAACTTAAATTGTGAATATCTGGTTTGCAGAAGGTTGTGGATGATGATGAAAACCAAAGATTCACATGCAGTTCCCACATGATTAAGCTCCTGATGAATTTCCTCTGAATATATATAGTTCAGGGTTATGAATAGACTTGCTCTCAGAAAGAGAGCATTATATAACAGGTGTCGTTGGGTTAATATGCAATACATAATCATTTTATCTCCCTTTTTGAATCACTTAAAATTTATTTTGGCTTTTAATATTTTCTGCATCCTTTTTGATTGAGGTTTTTCTGTTTTGTTTAGTCATTGTGTTTATTTTTGCTTGCTTCCAGTTTGTGTTCTATATGATTTTCTGTAAATGGAATCTACGATAGGTAGATCTGTAGAGACATAAACAGGATTGATAATTGCCTAGGGGCATAGCAAAGGAAGCTATGGATGGGGCGAAGAGGGGAGCTGACAGCAGTGAAAAGACATTCTACAATTGATTGTGATTATGATTGCATAAATTTTCTTAATATGATTGAATGATTAAATGGTATGATGTGTGAAGTCTATGCCAATAAAATTATAAAACAATTATAATTTTTGTTTTGCCTCAATGACTCTTAAGCCCATTCTTTACCATGTCCTTGCTCAGATGGGAAATAGCAATGTGGAGACCTACTGAGGCCAGACTGTGGCCTGCAGAGCTGATGGGATGGTTCAGCGACACTCCTTCAACACCCTCATGGACAGGATCTTTTGTATTTACTCTCATCTTGCCCTATGAACAGTACGCCAATATATATAGCAAAGATTATTTGGGACGAATTTAAAAATGCATGAGAAAAGGGGATTTTCAAGCAAACATCAGACTTTTAGTCTTATTGTGCATCCCTGATTCAAAATATTTGTCCCTGTGCATCATTGCTTTTTTCCCCAAATCCACACATCAGAATTCCTCCAAAGGGTGAGTTTGTAATAATTCTGGCTTTCATAAAGGAGGTGGACAATTACAGCACTAGGTCAGTAAGGTGCATTGTGTTGCTGTCTAGCGTGGACACACACCTGCCGTAGAGCTGTCCTCTAGTGTTTACGGAGCACTCAGGCCAGAGTTGAATGCCCACTGACTGACAACTGCTGGAACTGTCCATAAACTGCCCACAAGATTCATATTCAAAATGAGCACCTTGTTTTGAAATAATATCACCAAATCATTAGTGATGTACACACTTATCCTTTGAAATCCCCTGGACACTCCTCTATTATGGAAGGCTTTGTGGTTGGAGAACACTGATGAGCAGTCTCATTATAGTTCTTCATCCTGTGGTGGCTTTTGGGGAGGTGTGGCGCAGGTGGAAAGTCTTCTAATACTTCTCATTCTTGTAACTCAAGAAAAATCCCATCCTTATCAATCACTCAAAAGCACTGATTTCTATCTAAAGATAGAATAAAGATATAAATGTAAGTATGCAAATATCCACTATACCTAATGGGGGGATTTAGTGGTTCACACCACTCTGACAGGACTTGCTTTTCCTGTTTAGGCCAATAACTGTGAGGCTTATTGCATAATCAAAGGGACCCAGGGCCAGTGGTTGTCTCTGTGCACATGATTTCCTTACCGGATCCCCTCAGGTATTCACCACTGGTGTCTCCTGTTTCAGGTATGGCAACTACTTTCAAGACTTCAGCTTCTCTGGGGCATAGGGGGTCATGCAGCCTGTCAATGTGCACTCTAGATTAGGAAGCTCTCCTTTCCTTTCCTGTGTTTTTCCATGATAACACTTAAAATTGCTGGTTTGCACACAAGTCTCTCAAAAGACCATATAGTCTCTAGGGTGGTGACTGTATCTTAGTATCATGGAATCAAATCAGTAATTATATAGTGTGAAATAACCCAAGGCAAAGCTTGATGCTAGCATGCTAAAGAATCCAAGAATAAAATCTATAAATATAAATGTAAGTATGCAAATATCCATGCCCATAGTCCCCATTACAATAAATATATATTTTTCCAAAAGTTCTAACTATATGGTTTCAGTCCTCTGGTAATTTAATAGTCTATAAAAGGTTACAAGTGAATGTGTGCAAAAAAAAAAAAGTAAGTTTGTTCCAGCACTATACCTAATGGGGGGATTTAGTGGTTCACACCACTCTGACAGGACTGATAGCTAATGTTTGGTTGAATTCAGTGAATTGGTTGTTAAAATAGCACTTGTACTCAAGGTTCTTTCTAAGATGGGTGGCTGAAAAATTAGCTATCCAATGTAGAAATCACAAATTTACTCCCATTGCCTTTTTAACATTCATCTGTACAAGAGTGCATTCTTAGTGGCCATTTTGTAAAGTTTATTCTGTTCATAGGTATAGAAAATTTGACAAAACTGTTCTTGCAATATTTATTCATTTCATAAAACTTGTTTTACTGTTGGTGAAAAACCATGTTTTTATTTCCACGTGTTTGTTACTCCAGCAAAGAGAAAAAATGTCAAATAACCAGAAAATGACAATATGCTGTCATTTGGTTCAGTTTTGTGTTATTCTCCAAATTCCCAAGAGACATTTTGAGTGAATTATGCAATCCCTGCAAGTGTTCAAAGAGCTAAAAACATTGTCGGAATAATTGCTATAAGTTCAGCAGACACAGAAAGGGGCTTTTCAAAGTTGAATACAGTAGGTTCAGAGAAGAGAAGTTGCCTGTTTCTAAAATACCAAGCACAATGCCTTTTGTCGAGTTGGCTGGCCTCTAAAGGAATGGGATCCTACTCCTACAGTGAAAAGATGGCTAAGGGTAAATCATGCAGATGATGATGCTCAGATGCAAGTGGAGGATATTGCTAGTGAGGACACCTGCTAAGCAATGACTGGAACTCAGAAGGCTGGGTCTGATGGAGCAAGACTCTGCTGATACGATCCACCTGGACAAAAGGGGTGACGAGAGCTGCCCTTATTGGAGAGCATCACGGGGCTGACTGTACTACCCAACAGTTGCAAAAAACAAACAAAAATCAGAAGAAGCAATAAGGAAATACCTTAGATAACAGTTTTATTGTTTTTTGTCATATAGTATATACTATTTTACTAATATTTAAAAACATAATCTAGTTTTGTGTGGCTCTTTGACTGTTCTTATGTAAGTATTAACTGTATGAAATCAACTATCTTTCAGTATGTATTTTTTTAATACTTAGAATGGTCATTAGGATAGCAAAACAGTTGTTTGATTATTTGAATCCCATCGCTGACTATATAATCATTTTCTCATTAGCTTCTTGTGAGACTCAATGGACTAACAGAAGTAAATCACTTTTAAAACATTATTTTATCTGTACGTAATATGCTGTTCATACATTTTAAAACTTTATCCTCTTTCTCTCAAAGAGCAGACTTCAGGCAAAAGAAAACTTGAAAACAACAGGAGAACTTGGCGGCTTCCAAAAGCCTAATGTTAGGAAACACTATAACTGGACTAACCATCTACAGTTATATTGTCAACCTGAGGGTTTAATCTTATCTACTTCTCTCCTGAGTCTGGTGAATTTCTTTGTACTTCATTTGGATAACAAATTCTTTAAGATTCCTTACAGATATAACTTAATTTTTTAAATTTGCTTTATTTCTTTATATGCATACACTCACATACATACATACACACAATCTGCAGGTATGACAAGTCAATTATAAATACCTCTACATATATTTTATTTCATAGCAACAGTGCCATTATCCCATTCAAGAAAACTTGGCATTAATTACATGGTATCATCTTGTAATCATACTGTATTTAAATTTCCCCCAAATTTCCTTAACTTTATTTATCCTGATCCAAATCCACACACAGGATTTGATCTTTCTAAAGAAACTAATTTCACACACATACACATACACAAACACCTTAAAAGATTGAGTTCAGAGAAATTGTCTTTGAGAATGTCCCAACCATCCAATTTCGTGTGGCTGTTTCCTCACGAATGGATTCAGCTCTTTGGTAAGAATATTCCCAAACCAGGTTGATTACCATTAGTTGATTCTGATTGGTTCCAAACTACTGAACGGGCCAGTAGCAGCCTGGAGAGCAGCCACCCTGCCACCATAACTCCTCCTGATGAAGATGACATATCAACGATATTGGACTAGTCACTTAACAGCAGTTTTATTGAAGATATAGGTATATAATAGAAAAATCTAAAAAATAGACAAAAGGAAATCACCCATAAACAAGCCATTATAATACAATAGGTTAAACTTTTGATGCTTTTCAGTAATTTTCCTATTATTTTCATTTTCTGCTGCCGACCCAAGTCTGTAACACGGTGGTTTTGGACATACCATTATGTCATAAGCATTGCCCTTATATTTCATAACAACGATACTAGTGCTAACTACCATCTATTGAGTTCTTCTTCAGTTGCAGACAGCCTCAGACACTTCATTTACATTGTTTCTTTAAGGTTATGACAGCACTGCTCAGTAGGCTCCATTATTAGATAGCT
>PVJH01039931.1:0-16060 GCA_004026705.1 Nesogale talazaci | reverse complement strand
TTACATAATGGGGGTAAAGAGGAATATATCTGGAATCCAAGAGATCCCATAGGCCGACTCTTAGTGCTACCATGCCCTGTGATAAAAGTTAATGGTAAATTACAGCAACCACATCATGACAGGACATCTAATGACCTAGACCCCTCAGGAATGAAGGTCTGGGTCACCCCACCAGGAAAAAAACCACAACCAGCTGAAGTGATTGCTGAGGGCAAAGATAATACAGAATGGATAGTAGAAGAAGGTAGTTCTACCTACCAATTACGACCTCGTGATCAATTGCAGAAGCGAGGGTTGTGATTATTCATGTATTTTCTGTTTATTAGCTTATTGAATTTTTTTTCTTTGCTCATGTATGATATATCAGCTACAATAGAACTCAGTGTGTTCTCATTTATATGTATGATAGATGTTTGATGTTAAGTATAAGCTTGATTTCATTGATGTCTAGAAATTCTATATGGGTAAAAAATTGTGTACGGGTGCCATGTTGGCAAGGGGTGGATTGTGATGGGTAGGTTTGTTATGCCAACATGGCTACAGAAGATTGGTGGATCTGTTTTGACAGCGGCACAGCCAATGAACACGCGGGATGAATTGAAGGGCAGTTATAGGAAGGGCTTCGCAAGTCCCGCCCCCTCTCTCTCTTGTTTCCAGATCTTCGGACCAGAGAGCTGCCTTGTTCATCCTTCGCCTGGACCTCCAAGCAACACTACTCGTGGGACACCTAATCGTGAACTGTGTTATTGTGAGTTGAGGATCCTTCAAGCCCTACTTCGCCACGCTTCTGGGATATACATCTCTTGAGCTGGGGACTGTTGGACTCTGTTATCTGGCTGACTGATGGTGACAGTTGGTGACTGTTGCTCTGCTGTTTGCTGCCGTAACCAGATAGCCTGGATTGCTCTACAGAGGACTATTCAGAGGCCCTCAATAATTGAAGGACTGCTAGTCTTCTAGTTGCCTCACGCAAGTGAGTTGCACCGAGCAATCTGTATTGCTTTATAGTTAACTTTTTCTCTTTTTATTTTATATATCTTAAGTGAGTTGCACCGAGCAATCTGTATTGCTTTATAGTTAACTTTTTCTCTTTTTATTTTATATATCTTAAGTGAGTTGCACTGAGCAATCTGTATTGCTTTATAGTTAACTTGTTATCTTTTTATCTTATATATCTTTCTCAGTATATAAATATATAAAAAGACATTACTGGTGTCCTGAATTTTATTTCTCTAAAAGAACCCTGCCTGACACACTACCTGCAAAAAAAGTGAAGCAAGACCCTTACCCCACTCCATGTACAAAAATAAACTCAAGGTGGATCACAGACCTTGAGGTAAAACCCCAAACTATTAGGGCCATCAATGAGCCAATTGTGACCAACCAGAGAACTTTGGTGCAGAGAGAACATAGGCTGTCAACTATATGGAAGGACACAGATATAGATGAGGCACAAATTGGCAAGTGAGATATATTGAACATAAAACACCTGTGCACATCGAAATAATTCACCAAGAGAGAGACTGGAAAAAACAACTTTAGCAATGGCCCATCAAACAAAGACCTTATTACTATAATACTTTGCTCGCTTCCAAAAGAAAAAAGACTAATTGCCATAAAAAAATGCAAATTAAAACATCAAGGAGATACCACCTAACACCCTCAAAGATAGCTCAATTCAAAAAATCAGAAGGTACCAATGTTGGAGGGGCTGTGGTGAGGTAGGAACTCTCATCCATTGCTGGTGGATCTGTAGGTATGTACAGCCACTGTGGAAATTGATTTGATGAGATATAAAACAGAAATCCCCCTACTTTGCATATACCCAGAAGAGGCAAGAAACAAACCACAGCCAGACATCTGTGCTTCAATGTTCATCAAGTCACAATTCACAAGGAATTGGAAACAACCCAAATTTCCATCAACAGATGAATGGATTAAAAAACTGTGGTACATACATACAGTGAAGTATTATGCATCACTAAAAAGCATTGAGGAAATCATGCTATGCAAAGTAAATCAAGCACAAAAGGACAAGTACAACATGAGTCCACTGAGATAAGCTTTAAAAAAATTCGAAAGGGGCATAGGGAAAAACTACTTTATGTTAACATTCCTGGGGTGTGACCAGGGGCCAGACTAAATCTAGGGATACATATGACCACAAAATAAAAAGGAGGTGAGGGGAACAGGAAAAAAATGGGTAGCTGGGGGACAGGGTACTAACACACCTAAGGGTAGAGTATTGTTTATATCTTCACAGGGAAAGAGGGACCAGACTTCAACCCGGTGTTCCAAGATGTGAATTCAACATATCACCCTAAAGCAGGGAAACAGTACAGAGGTCCCAACTACAAGGACAACCACCTCTTTCCCCAGAAGAATTTACTTCAGAGAACAGCACTGAAGCTACAGCTCAGGAAGAGGAATATCTGATTAGAGCACACAGGAGCAAGTGAAGGGAGAGGAAGAGAGAGTGGAGCACTTCCTGGCCCATCAAGCATTGAGAGCGAATGCCCACTTTCTCAATGTTTTCTTTAGGTGGTTATGATTCACATAGGAGAATTCTTTTGCAAAATTGATAAAACACAAGTCAAAGTTTTTCTGTAATTCTCTGATCTCAGAGCAAAGTTCCCTCTAACATCAGCAATATC
Organism: Nesogale talazaci; assembly: GCA_004026705.1. Lineage (NCBI taxonomy): Eukaryota > Metazoa > Chordata > Mammalia > Afrosoricida > Tenrecidae > Nesogale > Nesogale talazaci. Next base: position 13,406 of record PVJH01039931.1, on the reverse strand, counting down.
TTCTGTTCCATGTACTCTTCTGAATCTGACTTAAATCTCTGGCTGCTCCCTCTCAATATATAGTTGCAACCATTTTTGAGTGATATTCAGCAAAATATCTCTTGCATGGGATACAACTGATGTGGTTCAACAATGTCTGCATTCTGTCTTCCTTTGGAATTGGAACCAATATGGATCGCTTTTAGTCAGCTGGCCAGGGAGCTGTCGTCTAAATTTCTAGGCATAAGTTAGTCAGTGTTTCCAGTGCTCCATCAGCGTGTTAAAACATTTCAATGGTGCTCCATTGATTCCTAGAGCCTTGAACTTTACTAACGTCTCCCCTGCAGCTTGTACTTCTCCCTTCATAGCCATGGCTCTTGACCATATGTTTTATCTTGAAATGGTGTGAAATGTTTGAATGTCAATGATTTCTTTTTCACGTAAGTAACTCTGTGTATTTCTTTCATCTTTGGGTGATACGTCCTGCATCATTCCATGTTTACTCACAGACTCTTGTAATATTTTTCTTCAGTTCTTTCTGCTTTCTACATGCTGAGCTTGTTTTTCCTTTGGGGTTTATCCTTTCCGGGTCTTTGAAGAACTCCAAGAAATAAAAAAAGAACAGCAATGTATTGCCTACAGTCACCAAACTAAACAAGTAAATATCAAACCACATAATTTCAGAAAGAATGTGGCTACTTAGGCACACTACTCATAGCTTCTATAACAAAGGCATGTGAGATCAGAAGAAACAGATGCAGATGATAATCTTGTGTATCTTGAACTTCAGAGGAACGGATTAAGCGGATTGAGTATAGAATAGAAGCAGATGCTGAATCACCTTTCCAGAGAGGAGACAGGCGAGTAAATTGATGACTGTGCTGATGCAGTGTGGCTATATTGAGCTTTCTCCAGCAGTATTCAGTCAAAATAGTAGGTCACAAATGTACCTTGTTACCCGGCAACAAGGAAGGTGGGAACATGTCTTGTTCCTCTCATTCTCTCAGTGACCAGAAGTGTGGTCAGTCCCACTCCTTAACCATTCAATGACAGGTTGCATGACTCGCATCCATAGATTTTGCTCTTCCTGAAGGTGGGACTGTGCCCTTACAGACTGTAGTCCTGATGAACCACCACCATTTTTGGAGGCACGCATGCTTCATGCATCCGAAACCACCTGCCCGGCCTTCAGCTATAACTCTGGGCCTGAAATAATTCTTTCTGGAAAAAAATCTCTAACCTCAGCAAACATTTGAGTCTGTGTAAACTACTTCTGGATCCATAACATTAGACAACAGCGAGGTCAACAAGAACTCTATCTAAATGGAATGTTATAAGAGTTGTAAGAGCTTCCAATAAAATGAGTTATTAACCATTTTTATATTAAATATTTACATCAAATATATTTAAATTCATTGTGTTTAATAAATTGTCTTATATATTAAATATTGAATCTCTTTAAGCAATCATTTTATTGGGACTTATATGGTACATATATAGATATGTATATATACATACCACACAAAGGTTTTAAATTATAAAAAACAAGAACTATCTAAGACCAGGCTTAGACTCCTTCTTCCATTACCCTGAACTTTATGACCTTCTTAACTGGTAGTGGTCACTGACCCATATACCATGACCCCTGCCCTTCTTAATTTAACCCCAATGTGATACAATCCCTGCCTCAGTTGACTCCTTTTTTTGCATTTGATTTGGTTTTTTGCTTTTGTTTTATATTTTTCTCTTTGCTTTTTTCCTTTATGTCTTGCCCTTCTCCTTTTTCCTTTTTTCCTTTTCATTAAGATATTTGCTATTGTTGCTGTTTACTATTTTCGACATTTTCTACCTCCCTAGTTTTGCCTACTAATTTGTTTGATTTCTTTGTTTTTCATTTTTCTTTTTTTGTTGTTGTTTTTTTTGTTTTGGTTTGGTTCGGTTTTGGTTTTTTTGGGGGGGGCATCACTGCTCTCCGGTGGGTGGGAGTAGGAGGCCCAGCCCCACTGCTGGAATTGAACCTCCGTCCCAGTGGGCCGCAGTCCCGCACACAACCACTACACCACCGGGGCTCAGTTCTTTTTCATTTTTCTTTCATGTGAATATTCTTTTTTCTTGCTATAGTGTTCTTTTTTTCTTCTAATTATGTGTGAGTATGTGTGTGTTCTGTTAGTTTGACCACCTTCTCCCACCCAATAAGAGTCAGCAATATTGTTGAGCATCACAAGTCTACCTGTAATTCCTGCTGCTATATGTCCTGGGTGAGGATCATTAATGTCTGATCACCAAAAGAGAGCATTCAGCATCACTGAAGTATGCCCTCAACCATACCACATGAGCAGAGAACTGTGCACAACTTACCTTCTCTTCGCACCCACCAGGAATCAAGTGGTGAGTGCCTAAAAGTCACACCAGTCTACAATTATCAAATACAGATACAATACCACAAAGACCTGGAGATGACAGTCTCGGTTTGGAAGCAAGAAAGGTTAGAAGAAAAGGAAGGAGGAAGTGGGAGGAGGATTCATTGTGGAGATTGCAACCCATTCTGTGAAACAATATGTGTGAATTCTGAGAATGTAAATCTTTATGAAACTGAAAATCCTCACCTTTCTCTTGCCAAGCAGCTGGCGGATTTAAATATCTGACCTTGTCATTAGCAGTCGAACCCATAATCTACTACATGATTTGGGATCCTTAGTCATTGTGCAGTAAGTAACTTATTTCTGTCCCCCTTTTAAGATAGAAAATGGGAATTTCCTGCTATTCAGTTCTTAAAGACTTCCTCTATCTCAAGCAATTTCAGATTTGGGTATTTTATGAGCAAGCAGAGTCAAAGTGATATTCAGCATATGTTCTGTATCTCAAAAACTAGAGTGGATAGGGGGAAAACAGCTGTTATTTTTGGAACCAGGAGGTCAAATATACCCAGAAACAAATCTAACATATGAGGCACCAAAATAAGTATTGATCAGTGTTATCAGTCTTTTGGGTATTGATCGGTGTTATCAGGGTGTTATCACATCCCTGAATCCAAACCCGTTCCCAGTTGTGATACTCATTGATTAATCTGTGTCTTGGGTAGTGTTTTGTATAATATAATTCATTCTTCAGTTCTATCTCATGCATTGAGGGAATAGTTGAAAAGAGGAATAATAATAATGAATTGTTTACATGTACATGAGCAAAGTAGTACTGGTGGTGCCATGGCAGGCAAGCCCACCAGTCAGTCAGCAAGAGAACAACATGGCAATCTATGCCCATACAAGTCAGAATCCAGATGCAGGGTCAGTAGGGATCATGAACTTGGAATTCAAAAATTCTCCCAAAAATGGTTTACATGAACAGATTTGAAAAATATTTAGTAATAATAGAGGAGAATAGCGAAGAAAAAAAACAAAGTTAGGGGAAAAGGAGGAGACAAGAACAAATAGTGCACCTCTGAAATGATAGTCCGATGCTTATTTGAAAACAGATTGCTCTATTTAAAGACTCTGAAGAGAGAAAAAATACCTGAGAAACAAGATAATTATGACCTCAAGTTGTAAAGAACTTGATAGATAGTTCATGGTACTCCTGGAGAATTTGATTGAGATATGAATACCATTATTGGCTAAAATTGGGATAAAAAATGGCAAGTGAATAATTAGCATTTGGATTATTTCTAAAAGCAGATTATGAGAAGCTAGTTGGATGATCTAAAAGAATGATAAACTGATCATCTTGAGAAAAATAATTAAAGAACCAGCTAGGAAAAAGGACTATAATTAGTACAGATTTGTCGAAACTCATCTGACTCACCATTTCAAAATAACACTTTCTTTGTCGAAATCTTTCTTCAGAGGAAGAAAAAAAATAATGAACTATAATTAATTTTTATTATTTATGCACTGAAACAGATTGAATGATAGGTATAGGAATTTAAGATCAAAGGAGATCAGCATAAACAACTTACAATATTATTTAGGAGATCTTTCTAAAAATCACTAGTGTTCTGAAAACTCTCTTCATTGCAGTCTTCATTTCTTTGTTCCTGAGTGTATAGATAACTGGATTTAGAAAAGGAATGAGAATTGCATCAGAGAGAGCAAGGAATTTGTCTATTTGGGCATTGGGGTGTGGCCATGTATAGATAAACATGGTTGGACCAAAGAAAAAAACCACCACAGTGACATGAGCTGACAGGGTGGAGAGGGCCTTGGATGAACCGCCGGAGGAGTGTTTCCAAACAATAAGCAGGATGTAGATGTAGGAGAGCATAAGGATCAAAAAAGAGCCAACACAGAGGAACCCACTGTTGACAGTGACCATGAACTGCAACTTGTAGGTGTCTCTGCAGGCCAGGCGCAGGAGCTTGGGTAGGTCACAATAAAAGCTATCGAATACATTAGGGCCACAGAAGGGTAGATCAATGATAAATGCCAATTGGAACAGTGAGTGGATTATACCAAGGGCCCAGGCAAAAGCCAGAAACCAAATGCACAGCCGTGGACTCATGATGGTCAGGTAGTGGAGAGGCCTGCAGATGGCCACGTATCTGTCAAAGGCCATGGCGATGAGCAGCACCATTTCCACCCCACCTATAAGATGGATGAAGAAGATCTGAATGATGCAACCCCCAAAGGAGATGACTTTGCGTGTTCTGAAAAGGTCATAAATCATCTTGGGGGTCACAGTGGAACAGGCCCCCAGGTCAAGGATGGAGAGATTGGCCAATAGAAAGTACATTGGAGAATGTAGGTGAGGATCGATGCCCACAGAAAACACTATGAGCATGTTTCCGGCCATGCTTGCCATGTAGAACACAGAGGAGATAAGTAGGAGGAGAAGCTGGATTTCCCATGAATTGGTGAGTCCCAGAAACACAAACTCAGACACCACAGAGTGATTCCATCCATCCATTGACCCCGATAACAGGGCTTCCACTGGGAACCAAGAAAATAAGGAAGGAATTTTGTTAAAGGGTCTGAGAGCGACCTGAGTCATTCAAATGGAGGTGTTAGCATTATGAATGGGGATTTCCTGGTCATGAAATTCTTCATGCTTGCACAACAATGATGCTGAGGATGATGATAACAGTACCAATTATGATGTACGCACAGCTCAAGGACACACATGATGATTATAATGATCAGAAAGTTTCTCATCATCTCAAATAAGGAAGACCAAAAGCTTCACGGGGATCTGCAGCAAGAAATACAATATGAATATATCCTTATTTACATATAGAATATCTAATACTCACACTGCCATTGAGTCTATGCCATCTACTATCGACCTTCGTATTATATGACAGAGTAGACATGCATCTGTGGGTTTTTATTATGGTAATTGTTTAAGGGAATAAAGAGGCAGTCTGCAAAACACATATAAACTATATATCACTTGCATAAAGCACAGGTCATGGGAATAAATTTATGCCACTATCCCCCAAGGTAAATTGATGACATTTCATATCACTCCAGGCCTTACATTTGCCCTTCAAACATTGTCCATATCTTCTTTAGGCTTGTAGAAGAGTGGTTATGAGTTGAGCTGCTAACCAAAAATTCAACAGTTCAAAACTGCCAGCCGCTCCGAGGGGAAAAGATGGGCTTTGCTACCTTCATAGAAAATGACAGTCTTGTAAATCCACAGATCCCTTCAGGGTTGTTCTAAGTCAGCATCAACTGCATGGAAGTGAGTTTGAGGTTTTGTTGCTGTTGCTGCTTTACGCTTACGTACGATCCACCCCACACAATTTATGCTTTTCCTTTTTAGCTTCATCATATTCAAATAAAGTGACATAAAAGGTCAATACCTTTTAAGTTTTAAATAAATATGTCCCTATGCTTATAGAGAAGCTATGGAGAAGGCTCGCTTTCTTTATATCCATATACCCACTATAATAAGTTCCCAGTGGAATGTGAATCCTGAAAACAGCTCCTGATGGTTTACTCACAAGTTTCTGGGATACAGGAGAAAAAGTTTGATTACAGCCATATTTTTTGGCACACACAACTCCAAAAATGTGAAGGATCCTCTTCTCACAAAAAGCCTTCTCTCCTCCATTCTGCCAACCTCTTTGCCCCCAAACTCCTAGAAGTTTTCATTGTGTCCTGACCCTATTCTAAATTGCTACGATTGAGTTCGGTCTCTTTCTCTCTATCCTTAACTAAACTGAACAATTTAGCTGTTATCTCCTAAACCCACACACTTTAACTTCCAGGGACATGCTTTCTATAGTCTCTAGGTCCTTAGTTCTCAGAAATCTGTGAGTCTGAACACAACACAGGAAAACGTAATTGCTCATTGTGCAAGGGACTGGTGGAATGGAAAGCCAAGAAACCAAATCCACTGCCACACAGTCTAGTCCAACTCTTAACAACCCTAGATAAGGCTCCGAAGATTGATATGCTCTTCATTCTTTCATGGAATGGGTGGTGTGTTTGAACTGTCAACCCAACCTTGCTGGCTTACTGTGAAATGCCTAACCCACAGTGCCACTGGGGTTCCTTCGGAAAACCATGACTGAGATAAAGATGCGAGGAAAGAGAATGGAGGCACAAGTAGGAGGACCAGCAAACAGCAAAATCAGCTACTTACAAGAGGGGAAAGATCCTAACTTTTGAGTGGGAAATCCTTATTATCTGGTGGAATTATACAGCAACTTTGGTCAAAGAGATGATGTAATTCAAATCATTCATCGGATGAAAATTCAGAGACCAAGACATTAAAGCTGAGTTGCTCGTATTCGTTCTATCAGAATTGGGGACCAGAACCCAGATCTCTGGGATCCTGATCCAGAATTTACAAATCCCACTGAAAACAACCTATAAAAGAAAAGCAAAGAGTCAAAATTAAAGGTGTGATTTTTCTAGGATAAAAATAGCATAAATTATAATGGTGTCTATAAATTCCCTCCAATTTGAACTGAATTATCTGACTAGCAAAAGATAAATGCAACACAAATTATTGACCAATTAAGTACTAAATTAAACTGTATGCATGTCATTGCTGCCAACACTCTATGTTGATGCTCATTGGGCAAAACAAGAATAAATTCTGGAAGGAGTATTTATCAGAACATGCTTTCTGCCTCTAAAATTTAATTTCCTTTAAAATTCTCAATTGTCTAATTGTTTATATTATTAAATACTTTTTGACATTTCTAGTTCATAATAGTCACAAGTTTAAGAAAGCAGCTGAAATGCAGACACTGTACACAGAATAGCAGCAGTATAAGGTAGCATACAATATGTCATCTGCACATTAGAGAATAATTTGTTGAGTGCACAAGAAAAGCAAACTGAAAATTCTTTGTTTTATTTAGCTACTGTTTTTCAGTTTTTGTTTGCTTTCTTCTTTTTATATTTTGCATTATTTTCTATAGATGTAACTCTGGATAGGTAGACATACAGAGATAGTAACTTGTTTGATAATCAGGGACATGGCAGGGGAGGATGAGGAGAAATGGGAAGCTAATAATTATGAGGACAAGAAGATAAAGGTCTCCTTGTGAAGCTTACACATATCTTAATATAATTAATTAAATGATTTTACTGTGTTTTTTTTTAAAAAGGAAGAAACAGTTTAAATAAAGAAACCATGCTACTAAAAAGGAGAGGGCATGTGACCTATTCTTTTAAAAAGAAGGGCAGATGCATAGAACGGGGAAAATGCTTTGATGGGTAACCTCTAGAATCTTTTCTTAAGCTCAACCCTTTAACAGTTTCATTGAACATTACTCAAGATTCATAACGAGGTATTAGAAATGATATATTCTTGAACACAAGGTTACCTCATAACACAGTCTTATTCTACAATCTTTTCCAATGTGTTCCTTTTACAAAGAACATTTCTATAATCATAATAAGCTCTATTCTGAAGGCACCTAACCATCTATAATATTTACCTTGAATGTTTATGTAGAAAACATATCTCGAGTCTCCTTCTGGATGGATTTGAAAATAGATTTCTATATAGGAATATGCTGTTGTGTGTAATTAAATCAATTTCATTTCATAGTGACCCTACAGAACAGAAATTTCCCCATAGAGTTTCTTAGACTATAGTCTTTGTGGAAACAAATCACCAGACCTTTTCTCCACCGCCACTGCTGGTTTCCAACTGCCTACCATTAAGTTAGCAGCTGAACATTTACCTATCATGCAACCAAGACTTCTTTGAAAACATCAAGATCTGAGAAAAAAAGGAGGGAAATAAAGCAGAAATGAACTTGGAGTCTTGTGACAAACAAGCTCATTTCAAACAATAAAAAAGAAAAAAAATCTAAGAATAGGAGATGGAAAAGAAACAACCAATTGCAAACCTACATCCTAACCTCAACTATGTCAAGGAGCTTTGGCAATAATTTAAGAAGTAGAAAAGAATAGCAAAAAGAAAATAAATATATACAAAATAGAAGGAAAGAAAAATAGCATATGAGACATGCGCAATGTAAAATTGTAAATGATGACATGCTACCATTACTATGATGATTTAAGGATAGCCAAAGATTCACACCTTTGAAGGTGGGCCTGCCTGTTTCTGAAAAATCACAGCATTTAAACTCTGGGGAGCAGTTCCGTCTGCCCCCCGGGGTCATCAGAGTTGAAATGAACTCAGTAGCCACTTGCAGCGTGATCTGAGGGACCTGGCGGCATAATGGGTTCTGGGTTGGGATGCTGACCGAAAGGTTAGCGGTTTGAAACCATCAGACACTACACAAGAGGAAAATGAAGAAACCTGAAGCTTGCTACTCCTATAAAGAGAGGCAGTCTCCGAAACCCACAGAGGCAGGTCTACCCTGTCCTGCAGGGTACCAAGGAGTCAGAAATGAGTGGATGGCAATGAGTTTAGAGTTTTTGAATTTGGAACGTATGCTAGGAATCCTGGGCTGATACAAAAAAGTGAAGATGCTCAACTGAGTTCAATTACATGTATCTTGATAGAACGCCTGGTAATACATTTCCAAAAATCCAGCCACTGACAACCCTAAGAAAGAGAGTTCGTCTTGGGCATGCATGTGACTGTCGTGAGCTTGAGTCTGCTAGACAGCACTACCTAGCACATCCTATACAAGGAAATGATATAAAATGACAAAAAGAACACAGGCACATGAAATCTTCCTCCGAGTATTTTATTTTTTATGTTCTATCTGACTTTCAAAAATTTGTCTTCTTTGGAGCACTTTTATCACTATATACTATATGCTAACATTTGAAAATCCGTAAGCCACTTCAAACTTTCAAACTCTCTCTTCAAGAAAAGCGCTTCAAATAAAACTCTCACTGACTTCCTTCTATATGTTACTATTTAGAGCTACAATAATAGTGCTATAATTAGCTTGGTTATGAGTTCAACTAGACCTTTTTTTGCCTCTAATCCAGGCTCCATATCTCATTTGCAATGTCATCCTGGAAAAAATTAATTTCTCTGAACCTCAGTTTCAACAATTGGAAAAAGAAGCTATCGCTTCCCTTGAAGGATTTGGCGAGGAGCCTAGTGGTGCAGTGGTTATGCCCTGGACTGTGAACTGCAAGGTGAGCGGTCCAAGCCACCCCTTGCTCTGCAAGAGAAAAACCAGGCTTTCTTCTTCTGTAAAAATTTATAGTCTCTGACACTCACAGGCAATTATACACTGTCCTATATCATAACTATGATTTGGTTTTAAGGCCATGGCAATGAGCATGGTTGTTTGTCTGTTTATTGTAAGAATATGGTAAAAGCTAGGTCATGAATGTAATTAACATGGTGAGATCTATTTACTTATTGAGGACTGTCTATGTATTCAAGCTGCAAATTTCAGATCTTAATTTTTAAAAAAAACTCAAATATTGAATTTATTACGCAGGTTAAACAGGAGACGATAAACTGGACCTTGTTTCAAAATCAGCTTTCATTTCTAGGTTGGTGTTCAGAATCATGTAAAGCATTTTTAAAGACAGTTTTTCTCCTGTGTGAAGACATGAATGAACCCCTGTTTTGTGAGAGGTTTTTGCTCTGACAAACAAATCCTTTGTCATTTTCCCCAGCCACCTTTACCCTTCAGTCAAAGACACGTCCACACCGACTATTTGGAAGCCTTTCTTGACCATTTCCTACCCCTATGGTCACAGGAACCTGCAAAGGGAGCTGGTGCTTTCTAGAATCTTCAAAGGCTGTGTGTAAACAGAAATTTATCTATCTAAACTTGCCCAAGAAGAGAGGGCAAACCCACAAACACCATCCCCTAAGAAAATCATAATTTTCCCCCAAACTACCATCTCCAAGATGCACATAGCTTCTTGGACTTAGCTATTGCTAACCTAGTAGAAAGAACTAGGGAAAAAACTCAGATATTTAATGTACATCAAACAATCCACCATGGATGTAAACGGGCACTTCAAACTGCAAGCATCTCTTGGGCAGCTCATCAAATTAAGAATACCTGCGTAAAGAGAAAGGCCGTGACTGCAGCTCTGTGAATCAGAGAAGAAATTTAGAAAATCTCACCTCTATAAAGAGCTTTAAGAAACAGTTAACATTTTAATACACGAAGGTACAGTTTGAAGGATTATGTCAAATAAGTGTTATGACATGTGAAATGACCTGGATATTCAAGACACACTGAACATAGTGGTGAGGAGTACAGGTCTGGATAATAGGAATTGTTTAAGAGTTGAAAGTAAAATGGAAAAGAAGGCTAAGGCGAGTTATGTCTGGCTGCTTTAACCTAAAGGACAAAACCTCACTACCAGCAAGTCAGTGCTGACTCACCACGAGCCCCAGTGGGTCTCTGAGACTGTGACTGTTTATGGGAATAGAAAGTCCAGTCTTTCTCCCCTGTAGCTGCTGTGATTTCAAACTGCGGATCATTCGAGTCCCAGCCCAACGCACAACCAGTCCTCCCCCAGGGCTCCCTCGAAAATGACTAGGCTAAACTAATAAGTTAAAATGTTTTCATCTTGATACAGATTAAGAGCAGAGATCTATGATTCAGGCCAGTGTTCAAGAAGGGAACATGCAATCACCAAGAGCTAGCCTGTGGAAATGATCACATCATACCATCCCTACTATTTTACTATTTGTATCCCTCTGACCTACCTGTCTAGCCAGGGAAATGGAAATAATAGCTTCATTAACAGTTCAGATACTGTGTCAAAAATTTTAACTGGAGCCTAAGAATGATCATGAAAGACACAAACAAATATAAGTTGGTGGATAAAAACAAAATGCCCCAAAAGCAGAAGCTAATTACAGAGGCACAAAGCAGTGACCAAGGGACGCTACAGAGATCTGGGATTGCCCGAGTGAGATCACTAGGCCTGGGGAATTATCGTCTGCGGCTGTTTTGGTTTTCTCAGGATGGCCACTGGGAGAAGCTGTTAATGAGGGAAACGAAGGCCTTGTAATGTTCTTATGACAACGAGGTCCTTTGCCATGCTTCAGAACTATTTCCAATCTTTATTTTATGGTGACTGCAAATACATTACACATAAAATTTCAAGCAAAATGTTTTATGATCATAGTATAAATAATGCATATTCATCTCGAGTGTGAAAAATATAAGCAAGTGGGGAAAAGAAGATTGAAAGCAGAATTTCATGACAGGCGTTTTTAAAATTGAATATTATAAATTATTCAAATAAGTTATTTTTTTATTTAAACATTTATTTTATTTAATGAACTTGGGGGGGGGGGGCGGGTCAGAAACACCTTAGTCACCAGAGTGATTTTTTTTTTAATTTAAGATTGCCTTTTTCTTTTTTAAAAATCATTTTATTGGGGGCTCATACATCGTTTTTCACAATATATAAATAAGCATACTGTGTCAAGCACCCTCACATGTCCACTTCTATTATTGTTCTCCAATCGTCCGCCTTTTCCCTTAAGCCCCTATTATCGGCTTTTCCATCCCTTCCACTCTTCCCCTGGTCTCTCCCACCACCATATATTGTTATTTTTTCTGTCATATCTTACACTGCCCGACCTCTCCCCCAACCCACTCCTTTGATGCCCGTCCTTCAAGTAGGAGCTTGTGTTTATATCCTTGCTGTTGGTTCCGTTTCTCTACCCCACCTTCTCTCCACCCTTCTAGTATCTCCAATCTAACCATTGACACGAAGGGGCCCATCCATCCTGGTTTCCCCATATCTCCAGCTCCCCCTATGCTAGTGTGACTTCTCCAGTCCATCTGGATTTGCAAGGTAGAGTTGGGACCATGATGGTTCGGGGGTGGGGAGAAAGGCTTCAGGAACTAGAGGAAACTTGTATGCATCATCACTTGTAGGTCCCCACCCTGCTCTCCTCCTCCTTTGTAATGATGTGATTCTTGTTCTTTGGTGCTCAATACCTGCTCCCTTCTGCCCCTCTTTATCATGCATGCTGGTGTGCTTCCTCCATGTGGACTTTGCTGTTTCTGCGCTGAATGGTGACTCGATTATCTTCAAGTCTTTGAGACTTCAGGCATTCAATCATTTGTTAGCTGGGTACCATTGTTTCTTCTACTCTGTTTGCCTCTGTATCCATTTGTCTTCAGCGATATCAGGAATCAATTGGTCCATTGATTTTGATTTTTGTTCTTTGATACCTGATTGTTTCAGCACCTCATGATCACACAGGCAAGTGATCTTCTTTTATGGTGGGTTTTGTTACTTCTGAGCTAGATGGCTGCTTGTTTATGCTCAAGCCTTTAAGACCCCGATGCTCTATCTTTTGATAACTGGGCCTCTCTGCTTTCTTTACCCTTGCTCATGCTCCTACATGTCCTCAAGGGGTACCTTGGGGATGTGTGCACACAGTGATATATGTTTGTTTTGCTTCCTCCCCCCCCCCCATTTGATGTCTATTGTCTAGACCTTTCACCACTTTCACCACCATCTAACTACGCTGGCTGTTGTGCTTCTTCTGTGTGGCTGTGGTATCTTCTCAGGTAAACAGTCTAATGTTTATCTTCAGGCTTTCAAGACACTTGATATATCCTTTGATGGCTGGGCACCTTCAGCATTCTTCACCACATTTGTTTGTGCACCCATTTTACTTCACTGATCGTGTTGGGCCATTGAGCCTCGAGGAATGCCAGATTCATAGAACAAAGCATTCTTGCATTGAGGGAGCACCAGGGTGAGGGCCCAAGGTCCACCTGCTACTCTAATATTTGGCCTATAGATATGTTCTTAAATTTATTCCCATCTTATAATAGATAGTTATATCTATGTACGGACATACCTATGTTTAGACCTCTGTAAGTGCCCTTTGCCTTCTAGCTCTTTCCTCTATTTCCTTCCACCTCCCTCCTGTCGCACCATCATGTTCCACCTTCATTGGCATTTTCTTGTTTTCTCATAGATTCATTGTCCTTGCTTAATCCCGACCAGACCCCCCACACCCTCCTTTCCATCGATTCCCGACCACTTATTGCTCCCCCTCCCCGTCCATGTGTTTGTCCCCCCCCTTCTCCTCTCCTC
>PVJH01039929.1:0-16062 GCA_004026705.1 Nesogale talazaci | reverse complement strand
CTTGTAAGCTGAGGACTTAAGTTGAAAATGGTGCAGAAGGAAGCAGAAGACAGCTGTACCAAGGGTGGTGAACTGTTGGTTGGCAGACGAACAAAGTCTTGCTTTATCAATGCCCTACAGGCTGTATTAAGATGTGTATTATTCCAGTCATCCTGTGGAAGACATTCTATTTTAGTTTGTTTATGTTTGTTTATATTGGGGTGTAGCTCAGAGGTGCATCACCGTTGAAGTCACCCTCTTGAATTTGAGCTCTTTGTTTTTCTGTTTGTTAGTAAATGAAACCAAGGAATGTTGAGCTTATAGGGAATGCAAATAGGACAGAATCTCAGGGGGAGGGTAATTTAAAGGAGTGGGGCAGATAAAAGGGAGATGATGCTAAGGAGTCCAGCAAAGAAAAGTATGTTTGGAAACTGATTATGGTAGCCCTTGTATAATTCTGTTTGACGTGATTGAACTATGGAATGTTATGACACATGCATTAACTTCCAAGCTACAGCAAACTAAAAGGGGAAAATAAAAACACAACATAAATCCACTAAATCCTAGCTTCAACTTAAGAACAATTAGTTCTTACATCATGGCCCTGCTCAATATTTACCCAGGAAGGGTAAAGGTACAGGTGATACAGGTGCTATAGCAAAATGGGGCAAAGCATTTACTTGGTGCCTGGCTATCAGATAAGTAGCTTCTGGGGTCTTAAAGTCTTGTTTCCAAACATTAGCCATCTAAGTGAGATATCAACCAATCCACATGGAAGAAGCACACTAGCATCAGTCACCAAAGACCTGGAATCCATCTAATCCTAAATCAAAGGGAGATCGGTACCAGAACATAGGCAGTGAGAATCTGGTGTGTAGAAGGCAATAGATGTCAGTGGGAATTCAAGATGCACGTGTGGAGCAGTATAGGAAATAAATCTCTGGAGAAAGTGCTCACTACACAGAGTGCTTGGGAAAAGGGTGCATAGAAGATCAGAGACCTAAATCTGACTTGAACAGTTAAAACTTTGTCAGTAGATACCCCCCCCCCCCTTTCTGTACTTTTGGTGTGCTTTGTGTTGGTTTTTGTTTGTTCATATTAAAGTGTATCTCAGAGGTGTTCTGTCAATGGAGGCCACCCTCTTGAAGCTTGTCCATTTTTCAGTTTAGGACACCCAGGATTGATGAACCTATAGGGATAACAAGTCAAATAAGAGATTCAGGGGGATGGTGGGGGTAAAAGGGAGATGATGTCAAGGAGTCTGTGTAGAAAAAGAATATTTGGAAACTGTGGTGGCAATTGTACAATTCTACAGATGTAATTGAAATATGGAATGACATGATATATGTATTAATTCCCAACTAAAGGAAAAAAAGTTGTTTGCACACCAGATTTTCTGGTTTGAGTCCTCTTTTCCTTGTTGCCTTATTTTGAAACCCAGTTGGCTATACTATGTTCTAAACCTTTGCCAAAACATTGTGATATAAGACAGGAACTCTTTTAAGGCCAGGAGAGACCAGTCCTCGGAGAAGCACATCACTTTCGGTTAAGTTGAGGGGCAGCAAAAGAGAGGAAGGCCCTCAGTGAGGCGACTGACCTGGTGGACAAGACAATGGGCCTGAGCTGAGTGACCATTGCGTGGATGGCCCAGGACCCCATCGTGTTTCACTCTGTTGTGCGTGGGGTTGGAATGGATCAGAACGGACTCAATGGCACCTAAGGGGTCTGCTGTTACAGACTAATTACAATTATTAACATCAGCAACAACATTTTATGGCCACAAATATTGTGGGTCTAGATTTGGAAAAAGGCCCGTGGTTGCAATACTTCTATGCTGCATTCTGAAGGCTTCATTCTTCAGGTGGCTTCTCTTGTGAAATATGCTTGGGCTGCGAACTCTTGAAAGGCGAGCTTCTCCAAAACTGTTGAGCAAAGTGCTCCGAAGTGGTCTCTCCATCATCATTGTGTCCAGGTAATTGGGCATTTTACTGGGTATTTAGGTTCTAGCAAACTAGGGGAAAGACGCTTAACCTTTTGTGGCACGGCCTTAGAAGTTGCAAAGTGTCGTGTCCACCATTGTCCACTGGTTGAGGCAAGATTTGAGAGGCAGGGATATAGATTTTTCCTTATGATGTTTTAAAACTTGGATATATAGGAGCTTAATTGGAAATACTGGGAATATACCTGTACTTCTTGTCTGTAAAATCGAAGTAAAGAAGTACCGTTCAAATGTGGGTCTCAGGAGGCGAGTGGTCAATGTCTCTTATCTTAGGTGAACTTGTTTTCTTACGCTCGTACTATTTTGTCAGCTTAAAGTTCACTTACTCTTCCTCACTGTCTCATGTTGACACAGCTAAGGCAGCACCTTTTCCAGGAAGTCTTCTCTGACTCGTGAAACAGGGGTAGATGCTTCCTTAGATTCCTGACCTCTACAGTACTCTATAAATACTTATTTACTTCTTTGTCTCCCGAAGTTATCTGTGAGGTCTGTAGGGCCAAGACCATCAGTACAATATCTCCTGCAGCCAGGCGAGTGTCTGATACCTTGTGTGTGTTTAATAAAGACATGATAGGCAAGGGCCCTTGTTAGAAGAGAAGGCTTTAAGACCCAAAGTAGGATAAGCATATATCCCCATTTGTCTGGGACATTCCAAGTTCATACTTGTTATTACAGACTAATTACTCAATCACGTCCCATTTTATTCTTAAATGCTTCCCTTTGGATGACCATGTATAAGTACCTACCGACAAAGACTTTTAGAGTCTTTATAACTTTGCAAAGAAAAGACTTTCTTTGACTTTCCTTTACGTTGTCTCTGACAAGCACTAGAAGAGCTTGTGGGTGACTCTGAAGCCTGGGAAACTGACTTCACCCCAAGGTGATAGGGAAGTTGTTGAGAGAAATATGCTTGTGATATTCTAATGAACCAACTTGTAGCACTGAATCACTTGTAACATTTCCCCAAAGTGAGTGAAGCAACTACTTCCCATTGACTCAAAGGGTGTGTAACTCTCACAGACCCATCATGACTAGCGGAGAATTAGCTGCGTAGCTTTGTTGAAAAAATAGCCTAAGCCAAGCCTAAGGTACCATTCATTTCCTGTTGTTCCCTGGGGGTTCACAGGTCTTGCCCTGTACAAGTTTTTCAAAGCCTGGTATATCCTCTCATGTTCTCCGAAAGAGTCCTGAAATGGAACCAAATTGGATTTGAACTGAACTGCAAATGAGTTCATGCTCTGCTGTTTGCACTCACCTGGAAAAGCAGGTTTCACTGATAGAGGAAATCAGTCCATCAAGATCCCCTAAGAAAGAAATTTGAAAGGATGTGTCATCATCTGGGAGAGTCCTGCCCAATCCCTGGTTTTGAAAGGAACAGGGACTTGTTTGCCCCTTGTCTGGTCTTTCTTGTTTTTCGAGGCCAGTTTTAACTTCTGCCTTGTCCAAGAAAGTTTCCTGGGCTGCTTCAGACTGGCTCACCTCTTCTTGCTCTTTGCTTCCCCTTCATCTGGCACCCTGCCTAGAAGGATGATTGCCCTTTCGCAGAGCATGTGCATGTGCCTGGGACTGTGCCTGCACGCTGACACTCGTAATTTCTTGTGACCCTCACTGAGAGCTAAGTGCTGTTATTATATTTATTAGGCAAGGTAACAGAGGCTAGCAGTGTCCTGTTTGTTATCTCTGTGAGTAGCATGACATCATCCCTTGCCACTTAACCTGTGAACCTCTAGAGAACTGGAATCAGGAATCTTATCTCTTGGTAGCTCAGCTTCCCTCACATACTCGAAGGAGCAAATCGTGGATGATCGTGACCGATGATCGGCCTAGGGAAGTGTGGGCACTTATGAGTCAGTGGTAGAAAGCTTGTCTCCTATACGGAGACCAGGAAGACCTGGTGGCACAGTGGGTTAAGCATCGGGCTGCTCTCCCTGCAGGTTGTAGATGTAAGCCTTGGGAGAAAGACGAGGCTGTCTCTTCCCCCAGGGGTTTGCCACCCTGGAAACCCTTCATCGGGCTGCTCTGAGGCAGAATCGATGGGACGACAGTGGGGTTTTATATATAAACACAAATGTTAACAGACACATACGGAAGAACTGGATCTGATTCCCAGACAATGTACCTCATGCCCAGCCCACATCCTGGTGATCAACCCTCTGTTAGGGGAGGCTTGCCTATGGTTATGATGTTGAACAGATGTCCATGGAGCTTCCAGGGTAAAAGAGAGGCCTAGTGAGCTACTTCTGCAAATCCAAATCCAAGTTTGGGGCCACTGTGAGGAGAGGGCCAGCCTGGGTCGGGTTTTGTTCTGTGGTACAGAGCTGCCCTGAGTCAGGGCCCGACTCCATATGGGAACTCCAGAAAGCCAGAACTCTACACTTACATGCATTTATGTGTCATCTCGGAGCTGCGGCAACAAGTCAGGAAAATGCAATGCAGAGAGAAGAAATGCTAACGACGTGGGACTTAACCATTTTGGATGCTATCAATGTTGCTTTTGAAACTCAGGAAGCTTTGCTCAGCATTTGTTTAAAAGAGAAAGAAAATGTTTACAGTGTGAGTCACACTGGGACTATTTGAATATGCTCTAGCCGATTTCCTGCATTACATCTTTGAAAGTTTCTGATTTTCATCTATATTCCAGTGCTGAGTGGTATTTCCTGTCTCAGCCCCTCAAAATGGGATTTGATTCTTATGAGCGGCATCAGGATCAGCATCAGCTGCGATGACAAAGCTGTTGAAAGCGTGACTAGTGGATGGAAGCCCATTTGAATTTTGATCTTAAAATAAAGCACACACACACACACACACACACACTGAATAAATATAAAGGCCTATATGAAATATCTATGACTACCTTACATAATTTTTGTGTTTTAAGAGTGTCTCCTTTTAAAATTTTTTGACTCAAACCTCAAAAAGTTGTTTCCTTTTAGCATCATTCAAAGATCTTTTTTGTTTGTTAGTTTGTGCTTTTTATTCTTGACTACTCCAATAGTTAGAGTATTGAAGAGGCCCTTCCAGACAGAATCATGAAAATTGCAGATGGAAAAATTACCTCTTCTTTTTCAGGAGAGCCTGTGTCCTGGAGGAATTATGTCCTTCCAAAGTATATGTTACCACGGGTAGGGCACGATTTTCTTGCATGGGTCTTCTCCATTTTGTGGTCTGATGCCATTACTCTAAGCTTTATGATGTGTCATGAAACTTCATTCTTAATTGTGCTAACAAGGCCAGATTGGGATAGGTTGGGTGTATCTTAAGTCACAACCTTACAAGAAGACATGACACGTCCTTCCATCACTACCCTTGCCTGAGTCTCATCTTTTGTCTTGTAAGAAAGACAGATAGACATGAGAAGATTGAGAGACCAAACTCTCATCAAGAAAGACGAGCTAGGTGTAAAGCATCAGTGAGATCTGAGGTCTTTGTATGAGAACCTCCCAGATCCATGGAGATAGTGATGTTGCATTATATGGAGAGCTCATGGATCTCCTTGAGGAATGGTAGAAGTTCAGACTTGAAAAGGAGATAAAGAACTTCCCCTAGACCTGACAGCAAGGAGAAAGCTTCCCCCTAGAACTAGTGCTTTGGATTGAGACATCTAGCTTCCTAAATTGTGAGAGTAAGTCTTTGTGTGTTAAAGCCATTACTTGTGGTAGCTTTTGTAATCAACCTTTAAATAGCTTAAGACAGGCTGCTTCTTAATAGAATATTCTAATTTCTTTTTCATTCTTGGCTAATATTACACAAATATTGGGGTCATTACCAATTTCTCTGGGAGATTCTTCCATGCATTAGTAGGCCTTGCTTTATGCACCCTTTTTTTTTCCTCTCTGATTTTCAAACTCACACTTAGTTTGCTCAATTTCCTTGCAATACCCTTGGACTACTTGTACATTTATTTATTTATTTATTTTACAGAAGCTTGCGAGGTGCTCTGTTTGATAGGAAAATGACTCCTTTGTGAAAGTCCATTGAAGAAAAGGAGACAAAATCATAGGGGGTGTCATATCGATCATAGCTACAGAAGATAATTTAGAAGAATAAAATCTCAGGCTCTAATTGCCTAGTAATAATGAATCATCTTTTATGTAAATTCAGTTGAATGACTCCTTATTTCTTCACCCCCAAAGAATTGGGAGGGACTGCAGTTTCCTTGAATGAGTATGTGTGTGTCTGTGTGTCTGTGTTAGACAAGCATGGAAGGCAAAACAAAACATATTGAAGATTTCCCCTACCCTTTGGCCCTGTAGTCCTTCAGACTATTTATTTTAGGGTTGTTACCTCTGACATCCTTTCCCATCATCGAGCTTGCAAGAACAACAGGAAGTTCTCCATACATACCTCTCCACGTTTCAACACAGAATACTCAAGAGAACAATGATGAGGAACTGGGTCATTTTACCTGTGATGTGCACAATTCTGCTTTCTGGATTTGTATTTCTGTTGAAATGACTTAAGGAGATATGAGATATGAGAAGAGATTAGACTCTCTTTTTTGGTAAGAAATATCAGGCCTGTCTTTTGGACACATAATCAGCCTCTCCTTTATGGGGAAATAAATGAAGGAGATCTGACCCATTGGCTATTTGTTTGTCTAGAATGAATTTCTCAGTGAGTTCAACTTGTGCCAGGGTATCTAATCTGAACTCATAATTCTACCCAGAACCTGGAACTTGCCAATTTGCTACGTTCTAGAGCCCCTGACCCATCGACAATTCTAGGTGCTGTTGTACCTTAATTGGCCTTCACAAGAGAGGGTTTTGAGAAGCACATGGGAACTCCATTATCTTTGAAGTCCATTTTTACCAGGACTTGTTGAAGCCCGTGGGTAGCAAGGCTAAGCTCAGCCCCTCGCAGGTATCAGGCACTTCATGGATATTGAATAATGAAGCACAAATCAGAAACAGTCTAGAGAAGCAGTCATTTAGTATTTTTAACATCAGTGCCGATAATGTTTGTATGCCTATTTGAAAATGATACTTCAATGATCTGAAATCACTAGTGGACCCTCAAAACCCCCAAACCCCAGATGAAAACATTTAATTAAGTCAAATACTTCTAAGCATGTAAATAACTTAGCATAAAATGAAAAACCCATATAAATACACATGAATTTATTACATTGCCATCTATAGAAAAACCCATATAAATACACATGAATTTATTACATTGCCATCTATTTCTGGAGAAAGGGGGGAAATGTTATCTTGCAATATGCAATAAATTTTTTAAAAATTTAAATTCTGGGCTGAACCCCAGTGGTGTAAATGGTTGAGTGCGGGACTGTGGCTCGCGTGCTTGGCGGTTCAAATCCAGTGGTGGCTCTCAGGAGTGGCACTAGGTAGTGCCCATGACCACCGGAGGCAGTGATGCCCAAAACCAAAATAAACAAACAAAAATTTAAATTCCAACTGGTCACACAGAAAGACAGACTTGAAGTAGTTTAAGATCTCTGCCATTGTTGCTTCACAATCATTGTTTTAATCTACTGTTTTAACTATAAGCATATGTAATGCCCTCGGGTTAGAGACCCACCTGCACTCTGGTAAGCTCAAAGAGTCCATGTCATTTTGCGCTTACTTTCAAAAGGAATGGGTGTAACTGAATCTCTGGGTGGATAAATAGGAGACCTTTGACTGAATCTTCCTTGTAAAGCCCTTACCTTGGAGTAATGTATTCTTTTTGTATTTGAAGTCCACATATATTTTATTAAAATTCAATAATGATTGCAGCAATTCTCTAGAACTTGAACCAACAAAAGGTTGTAGTACAGGGAAGTGTCTTATTATTGACGCTAGTTAGATTCAATAACTCCTGGTAGACAAGAAAAAGCAAACCAATTCAACTGATGCCATGAGTACTAATATTTTGGACATTTTTCTGTAGTTTGGGTGAAAGTTAACAGAGCCTATTGGGTTCTCCTTCGCAATTTGCATATATTTGATTGGCTTTGTTTCCTGACTTTGATGGCAATCCCCTCTAGGTAATAGCACTCTTCCCACTTCCTCTGTGGGTTTCCTGTTTCCGTCCCCCCATCATTCCTGTGCCTTCCTGCCCTCTGAGCTGGCGAGGACCCCAAAGCTGGCTTGTCATCTCCTCTGGTGGCTTGTTCTGAGGAGCACGTGTCTTGGTTGCCACTGTTCACTTTATGGGCCTGTCCATTTGGATGAATTCCACTCTTGGTCAGATCCATAATCAATGTTTATGGAGGCAGATGGCAAGAAATTAAATGACATACTGGTGTGAGCAAATCTGTGCAAAACATTTTAAAAGTGCTGAAGAGCAATAGTGTCACTTTTTTTTGTGTGTGGGCATCACTGCCTCTTGTGGTCGTGGGCGCTACCCAGTGCCGCTCCTGAGAGCTGCCGCTGGATTTGAACCACCAAGCCCGCAGGCTGCAGTTCCGCACTCAACCACTGACGCCACCGGGGCTCAGCCCATTTTTTTTTTTTTTTGAATAGTGTCACTTTTGAAGGCCAAAGTTTGCCTGACCCAATGCCACGATGTCTGCAATCGACTTACATGCATGTGAAACCGGTACAATGAGTAAGGAAGAATAGAGAATTGAGCCCTTGGTAAATGTTTTGAAAATGATGATGGCAACAAATGTACAAATGTGTTTCATACAATTGCTATGTGGATCGTTATGAGAACGCCAAGAGCCCCTAATAAAATTATTTATAGATACATTTTTTTTTACAAGTTTGGAGAATTGATGCATTTGTCTTGTGGTATTGGTGCAGGATGTCACGCATTGCCTGATATTCTGCACCAAGCACAAAGAAACCTCTCTTGGGAGAAGCAGAGCGAGGCAAGGTTGTCCATAGCAGTAAGGATGTTCCAGGAGGCTTGGTGTGGTGGGCATGTGTTTGTTATGCCAATTTCATGATTGAGATGTAGGAGTGGAGTCTAGTCTCTTAATCTGGAGCTAGCCATTGAGTAGCCAACGAGGCCTTTGTGTAGGCATGACTTTCTACTGAGATTTCTGGGAAATCTCACGATAGTTCCCTGATGGAGATGAGAAGCTGTCTCCCCAATTGTTGGGAGTTAGTCTCCGAGATAACGAACTATGGACAAGATGGAAGCCTCTGAGAAACTGGAGGAGCCAGAAAAGAAGCCACACGGCCTCACCCTGATGCAACCAGACCTCTGAAACTGGAGAAGCCATGTGGAGACCCCTGCCAGCGCTGAGGTGCTTCTAATACCGCTGGATGCTGTTAATGGACCATAGCCATGGAAGTGAGAAGCCACTGGGAGACATCTGCCTACCCCGGGATTCTGTACCCACTGATCTGTGACTTTGTGAGTCATAAGGAGACTTTATAGATTCGGATCGGGCATATGGGCTAATATCGGATTTACGACTTTGAACTGGACTGGGTTGGGATGCTTTCTCAATGTTGCATTCCTCTTGTATATCAACCTTTCCCTTATTGCCTATGAATTTGTTTCTCTAGTCTACCCGGACTAACACACTTGGTCTCATTGACTTTGCATAACTGATCAGGAGAGAATGGTTCCTGGAAAAGGACATCTTGCTTGGAAAGCAGACAGTTAGCAAAAGAGAGGAAAAGTCCCAAGGAGATGGATTGACGCAGTGGCTACAACAATGGGCTCAAATATAGAAATAGGCACGAGGGTGCTGAAGGACCCAGCAGTCATTCATTGTGCTGTACACAAAGCCACTATGAACTGGAACCAACTTGAGAACACTTAACAACCTCACAAGTATTTGGCTGGCAAGACAGTGGTCAACAGGAAGGCGCAGCCGCTCCACCCTCCTGAGTGACGGGCCTGCAATTGTGGATGCAGCCTTTCTGTGCCCATTCCTGACCCCTCCTCCCAGAAGCCCTTTACAATTGTGAGTAACTCTGCTGTCTGGTATCAGGAAGTCCGTGTGAGTGGAAGCCTCTGAGATGTGGGCCCTTTTCTGTCCCCCTCCCCCTATTTTATTTCCAAGTGGCATTTTTAGTCTTGAGAAAAAAAAAAAACAGAAAGTCAAGAACGTTAGGAGGAAAGGTGATTTCTGAGAAGTCGGTTCCAGGTCAGAGAGTTCTCTAATGGCAATAGTCTTAGGATTTCTACCTGCCTCTATCAGACCACTAAATCTGAATTTTTTTGCTTGACATTTTTGCCAGTTGGGATCTTCTACAGGGATCCTGATCAGCATGTTTTCTGGGGTGGCAGGGCACCCTCTCTTTTTTCTGTGCTGACATTGGTGGAGGCTTTGGTTTATGTGGTCAATGAGTCCTTTGATTCCTTGAATCTTTCCCTTCATCCTTCTCCTTTTATTATGACTTTTTATATTCTCCACTTATATATGGCCTATCCTCGGTACACCACTGCGAAAATGAATTTTTCTTGGAAAAAAAATGTTTGCACAACAAATATCAAGAGGCACAAGTAATGCAGTATAAGCTGACTTCCCTAATTCACAGGTATTCAATAAATTTTTTCCCATCTCTAGTAGAAAGATGAGGGTGTGGGTGAGATCCTTCAGAGGAGGGCAGACTGAAAGTAGCATGCCAGTAGCAGGACCTGAGAGCAGAGTCGCCCGGGCATCAGCAGTTTAGAAAGGGAAGTCAGCAGGAAGCCAAAGAACTGATGCCACATGTTGGTGGTGACTATCCTAAGGTAGGAGTGGAAGTGCCGAAGAAAGACCATTTTCATAGGCTGAACTTCCCATTTCATTCTGCCTATTTCTGCCTTAAATTAGAGGTAGCCATCCATGTTTCTCCATTATGCTGCTCAGATCTTGAGAAGACTTCTGTTAAGCCAGTCCACAGTGAAACTATGCAAAAGGGTAACTCTCACTTGCCTCTCAGGGTCATGCAGGCATTTGTCTCCAAACACAGGGGTAAAAGGAGGGAGTGCTTTGCATTGAAGCCTTTCTGACTCTCTTCTCTGCTCAGTCTGTTTTCTCTTGGTGAATTGGAGCCAGCTGGGGAACTACCACCATGCTGTGCAAACATTTCTGTAGATGTTTTCTCTTTGACAAGGGTTCCAGCTGTTCTTGAGTTGCTTCTGACGCATGGTGACTACGCCAAAGTAGAAGTTATCTTCATATGGTTTTCAGGGGCTGCTCCTCTTAGGCAACTTGGGGTGGGTTAAAGCCTCAATTCAGTCTTTTGTTTAGCAGTTAAGTTCATTGACTGTTAGCCATACAGGGACTCCTTGGACCAAGCGTCTCACTGCCTACTTACAGCAAGTCCATAGGACAAAGTAGAAGGTTCTGAGATGGTAAATCAGGAGCAGAAGGCTTCATTTTTCATCTGAGGTGCTTCTGATGGCTTCTAACTTCTGACCTCTTGGTTAGCAGTCCAATGTGTAAACCCACTGTGACACCAGGGCTCCTTAGAACAAGAGTAGCCAACTAACACTCTGTGAGATGGCTCATTCTATTGTAGTCCTCTGCACCTTACCCAAGAGTCACTCCCTGCCATCAAGTCCAATCTGACTCACAGTGCCCCTATAAGCCAGGGTAGACCTGCCCCTCTGAGTTTCTGAGATTTTAACTCTTTTTATACTTTAAATTCTTCTTATTATTATTTTAAAATCATTTTATTGGGAGCCCTTACAGATGTTGTAACAATTCATAGTTCAATTAGATTGAGTATAATTGTGCAATTGCTGTCACCATCAGTTTCAAAACATTTTCTTTCTTCTTAGATCTTTGTATCAGCTCTCTTTATATCTTCGGTCACCCACTCTACCTCTGGAATCCTTATCATTTTATTAAATTATATATAAAATATATTCTATATATTATCTATATGTATATTTTATATATTACCTATATGTATAATGGTGCCTTACACCATTCAATGTATCCATTCATCTATAATGCTGTTATTTGTTCCCCTCAAATGGGGTTATACCGTCATCATGGCTATCAGTTTCCCCTTCCCTTCCCCTCAGGGAATAATTACTACCATTACTATTTCTGAAGGGTTTATCCATCTTGGATTTCATTCATCAAACTATCTTAATTATACAAATGAACCTATGTAGGTATAAGAAGGTTAATGAGGTAAAACTAAGGACATAACAGTAAGGGGAGGGAATAGTAAGGAACTTGAGGATAGCTATGTTTCATCAGTGCTATACCGAACCTTGGATGTCTCATCCTTTCCATGTGTTCCTTATCTTACAGGTGGGTTTGGTTTTCTCCATTTGGTCTCACTCTGCACCTTCAGATGCTCCTTGAATATCTGATACCTATTTCTGTTGCCACATCAGGATCACACAGGCTGGTTTTTTCCATGTGGACTCATTGCTTCTGTGCTAGATGGCTACTTGTTGAGTTTCACGCCTTCAAGTCCCCAAACACTGTATTTTTTAAATAGCTGGCCACCAATGGCTTTCTTTGCTTCATTTGCTTATGCACCACATTTGCTTATGCACCCATTTTGTCTTCAACGATTGTGTTGGGAAGGTGAGACTCCTACACTGCCACATCATTAGGATACACTGTTCTTGTACTGAGGTAAGAGTTAAGCCGAGAGGTCCAGGGGACTTTAACTCTTTATGGGAGTATGAAGTCTCAGCTTTCTCCTGCACTGCTGACCTTGATGTTAGCAGCCACGTATGTAACCACTGGGCTACCTAAGAGCAATCTAGTGCAAATACATGAGCGTGTCCTAAATCCCATCTCAATCTTAGCTCCACCATTTCCTACTTACTAATTTAAAAGAAAATCAAAATCAAGCTTGATTGCTATATTTCCCTTTTTGTATAAAACAACAGAGAACTGTTTTGGGGGCAGGAACACCATGACTGACGGTTAAGTCCTCTGTTATTAATCAAAACATCTGCAGATCAAACCCACCCGTCATTCCACAGGAGAAAGAAGTGGTAATTTACTTCCACTACTTTGTCCTATAAGGTTGCTAAATAGTTAGAATTAGTGATATGGCAATGGATTTGGCTTGGGTTGGAGATAAGTTACCTGATCATATTTACAGGCAAATTTTAGAATAGTGTTTGTTATTTGAGCGTTAAAGCAGAACACATGGTTGAAAGATGCCAACTTGAATATTACCTGGTCAAAAAAGAGCCCTGGAAGAGTAAAGGAGGTCATCCCATGACCACTGTCATCTAATTGGATGCCATGAGACCAACAGGTTTGCATCCCAAGCTCAACCCTATCTATTTAATGGTTGAAATGCTCGTTGTGGTCTCTAGCTCCTGCTGGACATTTTCCAGTTTGCTCATGTGCAAAGTGAATGTTGACAAAATAAAGGCGGTGACTGAGAAAAGAAGATGGATGCATGAAAGACAATTTTAAAGAACAGAGATCATCCAGAGGTATAATCTCATATCCACCTCTTGGCATTTAGGTTACCAGGCCAAAGGTAGCACGGGTAATTAGTCAAAGAAAGCTCTGATGACCATGGAGACTATTTGGCAATCAGAAGTTGCAATGATAGTACTTTGATTGGCTCCTTGACTTCCCAGGGCTCACCTATGTAATAATTTTTTTTCACAATATACTGACAACATTGGTAGGAATGGGTATTATTATCTCCACTTAATAGAAGGTGAAACTGAGGCAGAGGGAATTAATTCATATGTGAGTCAGAATGACTCACTGAAAGGATCAAAACCAGCAAACCACCTTTACGAGTCCTGGGCCTGGGACCTCCTACAACCAATGTCTTGTATCCCTTTTTTTGATACTGGGCAGCAAAGAGGTACACCAATTCTCAAAAGAGAGTGTCATTAGCTCATCCTTTGAGCTCTCTAACCAGAGAAGCCACACAAGAAGATTAGGACATTAGATTCAAATGCAGAAAGGATGGAAAAATAGTGTCAGCATTGACTAGAGGGCCTCAATTTTGTAGGCTGTATATTTCATTTTTCTGAAATTCATAGGCAAGAAAAAAGAAAATTTTAATTTCCACAAGCTCCATTTTCTTGGCTTAGAAACCAGAAGTCCCCGTCAAATGTCTCCTGGAATAAGTGGTTCTTCTGTGTTCAGGGAGAGACCACCCCTTGACCTAGAGATGTGGTTTTGCAACATGCAGATGGAGATTTTCAGAAGTCCTAATGATGACTGAGATGCCACGATCTCATAGATAAAGGTCAGGCCTATTTTAATCTCGGAGTGAGTCTATGACTCTGGGACAAGGCCTCTCTTGTCTAATTTCCTGCTATTTCAGTGATTCACAAGCCTAAAACGCTTTCATCTAAGAGTGTGGAGCTACAGAGTTGTTTGTGAGTTAAAATAGTTCCCATCCTCAACCTCCTTGAAGTGTCTTCTTGCAGTCCTGTAATTTCCTAGGCTGTGAGTCTAAAGGAGAGCCTGGGAAGGGAGCGTCAGGATCCTTCTGGAATGCAACACCCCTGGAGGAATCCAGAGTGTCAGGAAGTTGGGCTGTTGCTTGCTGGGATGGCCCTGCAGAGACTCTGAGCCAATAACCTAACGTTGTTAGGGCCGCTGACTTCTAAAGAGACAGACTGCCAGTGCTCTGGATATCTTCAAGATCACAGTTACACACATGTTGGTCTTCCATTGTCAGCTGAATGATACTCATGCCAGTGTTTTGGTCAAAGTCCCATCCATCACTGTAGTATTCAATGGAGTTAGAATACGAGGCTTTGAGTTGGAGTTTTGTGATGTCCATATTCAGTCATGACTGATCCACTTTGATTGCTGTGTTCATAATTATAGGTTACTTCTCCAAAGTGAAGACTGGATTGTAAAACCCTTTACCCAGTTGTTTGTTACACATCCAAGGGTTTTTTGTTTAATTCACTGCTTTTGCTCTGATGATGTAGTGGGCTATGTATTGGGCTGTGAACCACATGATCAGAAGTTTGAACCCACCAGGAGCTCCACTAAAGAAAGGTAAGGCATTTTGCTTCCATAAAGACCTATAGATATCCTTGGAAATCCAGAGGACAGTTCTGCTCTGTCCTCCAGGGTCATTATGGGTTGAAATGAACTCGATGAGAGTGATGGTTGAACTCACTCTAGTTACTGTCTCTGAATTGTTTAGTACTTCAATTTGAAGCTTGAGAAGTATGGCCTACGCTAGACTTCAGAGGATCTGACCAGAGTAATACTAGTCTAGTGAATTCTTGTTCTGAGCTAGGCAGTGTGCAAATACAGCACAAATGCAGTGAAACCTTCAGAAGGCAGAACTTCTAAGGCAGAAACCAATCAGAGAAGGAAAACATGCTTTCTACTCAAACAAGCAATAGAAAAGATTGACAAGGCTGGACCCAGACCAACGTGGAGCACTTGGAAGATCTGGTGGGGGGTGGAGGTGGGGAGTGGGGAGGGAGGGGTCAGGGGGTGAGATGGAGGTGAGGGTGGGTGGGATGGTGTGTGTGTGTCGGGTGGGGGGGGGGAGGCGTTCCAGTAGATTTCTGGCTCTTACAGTGCCGGATTTCTTAGGGATACTGTGAGATCATTTTACAGAAGGTCAAGCTAAGCAGTGTTAGATGATTTTCCAAAGTCATACAATTAGCTTATGGATACAAATGGGATTGCATTTCAGGCCACCATGCTGCTGTACAAAGTTGATTTCCCATACTGTTGCAACATTGAAAATGACCCTCTAGCCAATGTGTGTCTTGGTGAAACCCATAAAATGAAATATTTTCTGATATTCCCCTTTTTCTTTTTTTACTCTGAAGAAAAGGTCCCTGGAGTCAGTGAGAAAGTCTGGTGAGCTGTCCTTTTCTTTTGTTTCTAAGAGGAAATGTGAACTTCACGGTTGTTCCACACATTCTTGCTACTTCCCTAAATCAAAGAAAAAAGCATGGCTCAGATGAATGTTTTCATATCAAAAGGTCAAACACCAAAGATGCTTTAGCTTGCCATGAGGAAACGGTGGGAAGACAACATTGTCACAAAAATACCAGGAGCTGCAAAAAGAAATTAAAATTTTGGAATATCAGTTTGTTTGTGAATTGTGATCCAAGCTTAATGTCTACAGAAGGCACACTGGAGCAAGAGACTGAAAGTGTATGGACGCTGGCTGTAACCCAAAATATCAGAGTTGATTACCACCTACTGTCCCATGTCTCTTCTGAGGTTTAACAAACGAAAAAGTAAAAAAAAAAAAAAAAAA
>PVJH01039928.1:0-16056 GCA_004026705.1 Nesogale talazaci | reverse complement strand
AAAAAAAAGGAAGGTGGTGGAAGGGAAACTGCAAGGCCCTCTGTCTCCTACTTCTAGAAGTTGAACAATGTTACCATTTCTCTTGACCAAAGTTAGTCTTAAAAGTCAGAAAATAAGGGCTGAGCCCTGGTGGCCTAAGTGGTTGAGTGCGGAACTGCAGCCCACGGGCTTGGCGGTTCAAATCCAATGGCGGCTGGGTAGTGCCCACGACCACCAGAGGCAGTGATGCCCACCAAAAACAAAAAACAAACAAAAAAGTCAGAAAATAGAGCCTCTGCCTCTTGGTGGGAGTTATAGCCATATTGTAGATGGATTTGTGTTCAGACATGGGAGGAATTTGTAGTCATTAAAAAAATACCAGGATAGTTTTTGTTTTCTGTTGAATTTAGTATGGTGGAGGCATTGAAGCAGAAAATTGAGCTAATTTTCCTTTTTTTGGCCAAGTGGTCCAAAACTAGAAAGAGTGGATCTGTCAGAATAGGATTCTTCCTGGGGAGAAGGGTCCAGCCATTATGCCAGGGTGGGCAAGAGGCATGGTGTAGGGCTGTGCAGATGATTCACCTCCTTTTCTCTTCTTCATCAGGGTTTGTTGATGACATTATCCAACCTTCCTCCACCCGCGTGCGGATCTGCCATGACTTAGATGTCTTGGCCAGCAAAAAGGTGCAACGTCCTTGGAGGAAACATGCAAATATTCCACTGTGAACAAATCTAAGGAAAATGAGTGATGGGCGAAATTGCAATCATGAACCTGGGAATCTAAATACCAGTAAAAACTTGCAATGACTAAATTTATTAATTATCTAGAAAGGCCTCTTGTACCTTAATGTAAAATCACGTACTTTGTTAAAAAATGTAATTGACCCTTTTAATGATGTTTTTATGGTAGAAATATGAAAAATAAAAGTCTAGAAAGAACCAGTATGTAGTCTTTCACCTAGAGCTGACCTTTGCTGACACGCTCACTTTAGGCTATTTAATGACCTTGCTCTCTCCTAAAGAAGACTGCCAGGCTCATGCTGTGTGTCCTTTCAAGATAAGGCCTGCCACTAATGACAAGAGAAACCCTTGTTTCCGCAGCTGTCTGTATTCCAGAATGTCCTCCAAGGCTCTGGGGCAACCATCCAGATCAGATCAGGGTCTGGAGCTCAGTGGGATCCAGGGAATGTTCCCAGAGCACATCCAAACTCAGCCTGTGAATCACAGCCTACCTGTTCCCTTCTCTGGGGAATTCCAAGGAATGAGAGAAAGTTGATGTGCTATTTCTCAATTTCTGCTACCTTATGCAAAATTCTAGGGGTTGGGTGCCAATCCACATCATTGGCAGTTTGAAACCACCGTTTTCTACTAATGCCAACAGGCCCAGTCTCAGAAACCCACAGGACTTGCATAGTAGTAGCATTTGTTTTTGAAGCAAAAATCCTTTTACAGATATCTTCTGTAAAATTATCATTTAACAAATTATCAGGAAAAGAAAACTCTCTCTCCCAGGAGTAGCAGGGCAATAGGATGACTGCCACACACCTGATTTTGAACAGTTTATTAAAGGAAAGGTGAAGCATCAGTTTCAAATTGTACAAAAGGAAAAAAACCTCATATTGCAAATGTACAATTTACAGAATTACTAGCAAAACCAATCAAGGAGACACTCAAAATACAAAAATTGATTGACTCAAACTGAACTGGAGACCCATTGGAGTAAATTTTAAGCCTTTTGTTGTATGGTAGTCTGTGATTCTAAGTCAGCATCTGTTTTCTACATAAGACTCTCAAGCAAAAGACTGCTGTGGCCATCCCAAAAAACTGGCTGTGTGGCATGCTGCCTGGCCAGAGCCACAGGCAGGGCTGGAGGGGTAGACAGTCCAGTCACCCCTGACCATTCTCTTCCAGCGAAGCCCACATTTCTGGAAGAAAGTGACACCCCGACGCCCTGAACTGGTGCCCAGGCATTGCTGATTTAACACATTAACATTTTTTGGTGACCAAGTTTTTTGTTTGTTTTTTTTTTTACAAATATTGAGAAAAATCTGTTGTCGGTTTTACTAAAGAATGAATAAAATTATCAATTCTGCTTTCCTGACAAAAGGTAACCATGTGGTAACAGGTTTCTTAAAAATGCTTTTCATTTTTGGTAAAAAGAGAAAGCCTCATGATTCTGTTGCAACTACTTTAAAAACCAGCCCCAAAACAGCTGTGGATGGATGGGTTTGGAAAATTTGAGGCTTACTTTAAAAATCAGAAAGGAAGAAACTAAGTAGGCTTTAAAAAATAATAGCAGCAAGTCAGTCATAAGTCTTAGGAGAATTTAACTCTAAACCATTGGAGACTGTCCTGAATATCCATAATTTCTTTCCCCAAAAGAATTATTTGTAATATGCACATTTAACACTGAGATGTAGCTGTATTGTAAGGTAAGCATTAAAACTTCACCCTCTAAGCACAGACTTCTATGCAGCACATACTTCTATAATTGGTAAAATTAACTTACAAAATCAGCATAAAAGGTTATCAAGTGCATGGGAAGTAGACACATTTTTATGTTACACTTAAAATTACTTTTGAATGAAAAAGTGATTTAGTTTAGGATTTCTTCACGATCATCTTAAGAAAGCGGAAATCTATAATTTAAATTTGGCAGGGCATAAAACAAGTGGTAAAAACAGCAAACTGATAACTTGAGAACCGTTTGTTTTACTGAGAATACTTTATTTGCTGGTAGAAGTTGCTAAAAATGCACAGAACAAATACCAATAGAAAATGTACTGTATTTGACTCTCCCTGTTCTATATAAAATGAATGGTGCACAGCATCTGTTGGAAAAATGGCTGCATGGGACATCTTTTATTTTATGCCCCTTATAAATAAAAATAAACCTTTTTATTCAAGAGTATATAAAATCTGGGAATTACATCCATATCCACAGAGGGTGTGTGGTTTTTGGCAGAGATGCACTGTGTCGGAACATCCTCTTCCCTCAGCCAGCGTTCTGCTCCTCCCCGCATTGCTGTGCTCCACAAGGTCAACCCAATCCAGTGAGCTGCACAACACTCTTCGGCAATTAAGATGAGCTGTGTACTCGTAGGTTTAATAAAAATGGTTAGCTCTTAAAACATAAAAAGGCAAAATGTTAAAACGGTTTTTAAATTGTACAACAGGAAAATAAAGTTAAAAATATTTTTTTTACTCAGTGCTGAGTGTTCATAAAACAGGTGTACAACAGTGTTTATCTTGACAGCTGTTTTTTAAAAATTTAAAATTTCTTCCTCCCTCCAGAAAAACACACTCATCTGTATTTGGGGTAAGTCCAAAGTGAGGACACAAATGATTTTTCAGGTCAGTCGTCTGAGGTGACGGTCGCCAGTGCTCCCTTGCATACATGCTCCTCCTCTTTTCTGTCACTGCAAAAAGGGACTGACCTCTATCATTTGATTAAAAAACAAATCAGATCACATCAAAAGTGTTTTTTCCCCATACAAGCTATCACAGTATATAGGCCTCTAGCTCTAAATAATAGAGTTCCAGATTTGTAAAATTTCTTCAGACTTCAGAACATAGGCATTCCAAATCCCTAGAAGATGAGAAAGAATTATTAATTTCACACATACATCGGACTAAGAAACCACAGATAAAAACAGTAATAAGTTAACATTTACTGAGTCATCTTCTATGATAGCTGCAGAGTCAAAGAAGTCTGGCCTCAGCTCAGCTCGCTCCCGCCGATTCCGTGAAGGGGGCTGGAAGGAGAAGGCAGTTGCTGTATTACTTTCTGAGAGGCAATAAATCGACGGCAGTAGCACAGCTACACACAACGTGTAGGGCTGGCTTAAGAAAAACTGAACAATGCTTTCCGTTATTTTCGCTTAGGTGAGAACAACTTCACATGGAAATATATAAATAATTTGGGGGCCTATAGACATCTATCTTCCATTTTAAATCATGGAGCAGTTAAACTTATCATATATGAAGGGAACTCCGCGTAATCTCCCTAAATTCTACTGGTTTGGGGGTAGTAGGGTGTGACAAGAAAGGTTCTGGATCAAATGACATCTCATTTACATTTCTTAAAATTTTTTCATTATGTAGTATTTTAAAGCTACAAAACCAAGTGTTATGATGACTTCATCACCCAATTTATTGTCAACAACTGTCAAATTACTCGCTCTCCTTGCTTCATGGTGCTGCCTGTTTTACCTTGTCATTTTACCATTTTGTCAGTAACTGCATAACTGACAAAACTTTAAAAATGTAACCACCATGCCATCACTGTTTCTGATCTATTGATGCATAATTTCATAGTATCCACTGTTGCCGTAGCTGCCATGGTGGTGCAATGGTTGCGGGTTGGGCTGCTAACCAAAGGCCAGCAGTTCGTCACCAGCTACTCCTTGGAAGAAGATGGCGGGGCTCTTCGACTGTGTCACAGGATCACTATAGCAGTTGGCATTGGCTTGTTGGCCATTTTTCTTTTGAATTGCTGTTTAATTAGCTTCACTTCATGACAGCCTCATGTATAACACTGAACTGCTACATGGTCTTGTGCCATCTTCAGGATTGCTTAATTGAGCTCGTCTACGTGGTTATTGCTTCCGTCCATCTCTAGGCTTCCCTCAATTTCACTGCCTCTATTTCAGCCACCGTGAAGTTCTAAGGTTCTTTACTGAAAAGGTGTCTAAAACAAGTGAGCTGAAGTGAGTCAAAGTCTTGCAATTTTTGCTTTTTAAGAATATTCTACGGCTGAGCCCCGGTGGCGTAGTGGTTGTGTGCGGGACTGCGGCCCACTGGCATGGAGGTTCGATTCCGGCTCCCAGGAGCAAAGGCTGGGCCTCCTACTCCCACCACCAGGGCAGTGATGCCTAAAAAAAAAAAAAGAATATTCTAGAGCTGAATAGTGGTTGTGTGCGGGACTGCGGTCCACTCGGTTGGAGATTCAAACCCAGCAGCAGCAAGGCTCGGCCTCCTACTCCCACCACCAGAGGGCAATGATGCCCCCCCCCCCCCCCCAAAAAAAAAGACAGACAAACCAAAAACAAAAAGAATATTCTATTCAGATGCCTACTAAGCTTGATTTACAGTCTTTTGGTGGGTGGTCATGGTATATTCTTCTTTCTAACATCACATTGGGAAAAAAAAACAGTTCTTCTCTCTTCTATTACTCATTATCCAGATTTCACATTCCTATGAGCTAAGTGAAAAAGATGAAAGTTTGGGGCAGGCCACAGTCATCAGAGTGACATCTTCCTTGTTCTAAAACTTTAAAGAGGCCTTTTTACCATTGAAGTATGTAATTTGATTTCTTGACTGCTGCTTCAATGAACAAGTTCATTTTCACTTAATATAACATGCACAAATTTCATTATATTGCATATATATACATATTGATACATATATACATACACACACACATATATTTGGTTTTAGGGCATCACTGCTCTGGTGGAGGGAGTAGAAGGCCCAGCCTTTGCCCCTGTGGAACTAGAATCGAATCTCCATCCCAGTGGGCCGCAGTCCCGCGCACAACCACTACGCCACCAGGGCTCAGTCCTATATTGCATATTTTTTTTAACACGGATTAACAGGGTCATATACTGTGTTTGGTAGATGCATATACTACATTTGGTTGAAGCTTGTGTTCACTGTCAGACTCTGGCTTTAAGGAAACAGATGCGTAAGCTAAAGATAGATCTGGTGTGGAGCCCTGTTGTAGAAGGAAATAAGGACCAGTTTCCATTACGGTCAGAATTGAAAGTAGTTTTATAAAAGGACGCTTGAAAACCAATTTCATACAGATGCCTGCAATCTGTCCTCGTCCTACTGAATATCTGGTCCTTTTAAAGAGTTGAGAATGTGTCACCATGCACCAGTGCCCACTTCATTTTACACACGCATGCATGCACACACATGCATGCACACTCACACACACACTATATAACATGCACCACTTCAACAATTTCTATATGTACAATACAGGGATATTAATTGCATTTTGATAGTCAACGATTATCAAGAACTGTTCCTTTCCCATCGAAATAAAAATGTAGTGCTTCCCAGGGTTCTTATCATCTGAGGCTACCTCAGCAGCTCTAATTAAAACCACTGCTCTGTCTTGAGAAGACTTTAGGGCAATAGTTTAGGAGTTCATCCTCCTCACAGTGGCTCCAGAAAGTTAAACTCTCTGTTCCACATTCCCCTGCTTTTGATCAGTATTCTATCGAATTTTTGGTCAAATGTTGCCTAGTGGTAGTCAGCTGGCATCTAGTTCTGACCTCATAGCCAAGGAGGCATTTGTTGATAGAGACAATTGACCTTATCTTCCTCCAATTCCTAACTACTCCTGTTGATGAGGCAAAGAAAGACCACTTGGGCTCTGGCTGGCCACCTGCAAGTTTTTCAGACCCCAGGCAGTTTGTTATGAGATGAGGGAAACCAGAAGCCTTTCCATATTTAACAGAAGAAAAACAATGACTTTTTTTCTTTTTTACCAAATCAATAACCATGGTGTCTTCAAATTCTTCATTCATATCTTCTAACTGGCTCCGAGATGACATCATCACATCTTCAAAGATGGGCTCAGCATCATCTTCCATTAGACCCCGACTGGGAAGGAAAGGTGTCAATAAAACTGTTTAAATTCATCCACTTTGGAGTCTTAGCCCTTAAATATCAGCTTTTCTAACAAGCAAACAGCACACCTTCAGTGTACACAAATTACCCTTAATGCCAAGATATAACTAAAGGTAGTTCCTTTGATTTCTAGATTTTATGTCATCAGAGGGAGGTAAAATTAAGTGCAGTATTTATTTAACTATGTATTCTTTAAAACTGGAAAGGATGCCACTCTTACCCCAGTTTTACAAAGGAGAAAAGGGAAACAAGTTTTACAGGTTGTCTAAGGTCAAGCAGGCAAGTGACAGCACCAGGATTTAAATGTTGAAAGCCTTAAAAGGTCATGCCCCCCACTCCCATCCTTGTCTATGTAACATAGCCTGCGCTATACTTTTAACTCTGTCTACATCCAAACATCAGAGACCCAGGTCATTTTACAAAATGACCAGCATGGCATGCAGTGGTTATGGTATTCCATGAACACTTACACAGCATGCCTTACTCCAGTTCTCACTTTCATGTAGTTCATTCCCGTTCTGTCCTTCCGATTTAAGTCTTCTAACTTCGGCTGGCCTAACCAAGAGATCTGCATCTGGGGACTAAGAGAGGGTGCCATTACTCATTTTGTGGAGGCAGATGATGAGTCTCACTAACAGCCTCATGCTTATGAGCAGGTTGTGCATTGGGAGAATTAGCTGGACTTATTCCAAGGCCAAAGGTGAGCTCTTTTCTGATGGGTGAATCCAAAGTCATAAAATGGACCAGAAGAGAACGTGGTCTATCTACAGGAAACTGCGATTATAAGTTATTTGTCCAACTGAGTGGGGATTGACAGCAGAATTTCCACTGCAGTAGATCATGGATTCAGTAGAATACATGTTAACCTGACTACAGAAACTGTTGAATGAGGGCAATTATCTCGGTGTGACTACTCACTTAGAGGGTATTTGGAAGATGATTCTGGGCCTCCTAGCCCCCTGAAGGGAGGCATGTTAAGAAGCAAGAAATTTAAGGCACCTTGTCTATGGTTAGGGCAAATACTCTGTCCCAGGCTGATTTAGTTAATAGTAGATAACTAGTAATAATGCCTTTACATATGGGTTAAGAAATAAGCAGCTCTGTGGTTAAAACATCAGTCCTTTTATGGGAGAAAAATGAGACTGTCTGCTACTATAAATTGAGAATCCCAGAAATCTGATAGAGCAGTGGACCCAATGAATCCTGGGAGGTTGCTACCCTACTTAAAGCCACAGCCAAAGAAAGCATGAGAAGAACCACCACAGCCAGGAGGGACTGACCCGTGACAGGGAGTCAAGGCAGACTGCTCAGATTAGGAAGAGAAGGAAGAACTCAACCTGCAGTCATATCCACAATGGTTACTTGCAAACTTAACAGATTGAATAGAGTTTACCATGTACTAACTGACCAGTAAATTAATAGCCAAATATTGTCAATGTGAAATTCTACAAAAGCAAGTATTTTGCAAAAGTGCTGTAGAAAAGATGTTTTAACACAAGTATTGTTTTAAAATCTTTAACAGTGAAAGGTTTACTGCTACAAAATGAGTTGTTCTTCCTTACTTGTGTAAAAAGTCTGGTTCAGAGCCGTGTTCCGATTCCGGTTCCTGGATCTGCTCCCCCATGGGTCGACTGTTCTCCCGCAGCACGGTGGAGGTGAGCGGTGGTGCTGGCAGGGGCCCCGGAGTCTGGATTGTGCTGTCTGTTCTGTTTAGCCACGTGTTATCCAGACTTTCATCTGTAAAATTCAATGCCATGGGATGGAATAAACTCAGGTAGCAATTATAGCACAGTCTCATCTGAAGCCTTACTCATAACATGACTCTAAGTTTCAGTTTTCTCATATATAAAAAATTGGGTTATCAATTCTAACTTCATAGACTGGTAAGGGTTAAATATGATAATGTATGTCATCGTGCATATCACACTGTCAAGGACTTCAATCTAATGATTCATTGACCTTAGTAGAATAGAACCAGTCAGTTTTCTCATCTCTGGAAAAATATGGAATGTGAATTCCAGAGACAACCTCAAGACTTTTTGCTCAAGGAATAAAGGGTCAATTTTCTATACTTCACAGAGAACCAGGGAAGCAGCATTTAAAGCCCGAGTGACTTCTACTAAGAATCCTCTTGTACAAGGGGCCACTGGCCACCAGAAAATAACCATTGCCCCCATGTGGCTATATATGTAGGATGGTTTAGGAGGCACTGGTTTTATTTTGCGGCCCCCACATTCTACCTTCTCAGGGAAGTCTCCTCTGCTAATTCCACTCAACCCATACTTACCATCTCCCAAACTTTTGATTTCATTCACTCACTCACTCCTATCTCGCAATGACTGCTGACATCGTGTGCATGTTATTGAGGCTTAAGTTCTTCCTAGGTGCTGTCAGGAGCTCGTTTCTCATTCTTTTGACTGTTTACAAAGATTTGAACAGATAAAAAGCACACCTACAGGCTGAGCCTCGGTGGTGTAAGTGGTTGTGTGCAAGACTGCGGCCCGCGGGCTTGGTTCAAATCTGGTGGTGGCTCTCAGGTAGCCACCTGGGTAGCGCCCACAACCACCCGAGGCAGTGATGCCCAAAAAACAAAACAAAACCAAAAAAGCATGCCTGCAGTATATCCTGATGATATTGCACAATCATAATTTTTACCTATAAAAATTAAGAGTAGCTTTTGATGTATTCTCTTTCTGAAGAACTTATACCACACAGGGGGAATTCCATTATTATGTCACCCTGTATTAGATCTCAGGAGGAGATACAGTGGCAGAGTGGGTTATGTGACAGGTTGCTAACCACAAAGTTGGAGAAACTTTCTCCACTGGAGAAAGATGGACGCCTCTCAGGGCTGAGTCTCGGCAATCAAATGGTGCAGCTCTACCACACCCTGCCAGATCGCTGTTTAAGTCAGAACCAACTTGACAACAGAATGATGTATGTTAGTTCTTCATTTGCTAACCCAAGTATTCTATCTCTTTCAGTGTATTTCTCAGATTTACACTATTTTATTAGTACTGTGCACATTCTGGGATGGCCTTTCTGCCCTGCTAATAAACACATATCCATTGTCATTCCACTAATAATTTACCAAATCTCTTCTTAGTTAAATCAGTACACGTGATTTCATCTTCTGGTCATACCAGTTTTCATTTGGCATTTAATTAAAACCTTTTGTTCTGCCATCCTTAAAACTGTATGTAAAACAATTCTATCATTTTTAAGTTCTTAACTGGGTAAAGTCTCACCTTTTTTATTCATATGTGACCTTCTGCAGACAATCTTTCCTGATCTACTAAAAGCTGGGTTTTCTCATCCATGTTCTAAGAGAATCAATGTTTGTGGTCCACAAGAATATTTAACTGAAATGGCATGCTTCTTTGTCTCCCCATCCATAGGGTTTAAGTTCTTTTATTACTACCTACCTACTCTTCAGCACCTAGCAAGTGTAGTGTGTTTGGTAGATGTTTAATGAATGATTAGTCACAGAAGTGTTAATTTTCCTTGACTAGATCCTCCTACCTCCTGTTGGTTCCCCAATGCAAACACTTCTTGTAAAGTTCCCATATAGGTGCTTAATGATTCTGAGCATGCCATCTCTCTTAGTCATTTGGTTAAGTTTCAAACTGACAGCAAGTTTTACTTTTCCAATTTAATAATAATGATCAAATTAGGTTACATGAAATAGTCCACACACCCACAACACACTGCTATCAAGTCATGTCTGACTCATTATCAACCCTATGCCAGAGCAGAACTGCCCTTTTCCTTTCTGAGGTTGTAAATCTTTATGGGATCAAATAGCCTCATCTTTATGGTCCATATTTATATGTCCCTTCATTTTTGAAGATAATAATATATCGTGCTCTATTAGTGAATTACATGTGGCTAACCCTTATGCAAATTTTTTTTCATTTTGCCATTGTAGTGAGAAACTCAGAAACTGGGCTACATGAAGAGGAATTGGGTGTCAGAATGGAAGAAAGGTTTATTCACAACCTGTGATACACAGATTGCATAACCTTGTTTGCTCAAATCGAGGAGAATTTGAAGCAATTTCTGATGAAGATCAAGGATTATAGCCTTCAGTATGGATAACAACTCAGTGTAAAGAAGACCAAAATCCTCACAAATGAACCAATAGGTAAATGATAAATGGAGAAAAGATGGAAGATGTCAAGGATTTAATTTTGCCTGAATCCACAATTAATGTTCATGGAACCAGCAGTCATGGCATCGGAAGATGCAGTGCATTGGGTAAATCTGCTGTGTAAGACCTCTGTAAAGAGGTGAAAAGCAGGGAGGTTACTTTCAGGACTAAGGTGCAACAATTCTATCATGTGGATGCGAACGCTGGAGAGTGAAGAGGAAAGACCAAAGAAAAACCGATGCAGCTGAACTCTGGTGTTAACAAAGACGGAGCTCCTTAATGAGGGGCTGCCACAGTGGCTGCCACAATGAGCTGAAACATTCCACTGGAATAATGGACAGGACTGGGCATGATGTTCTGTTGTACATCAGATGACAGCCGTCAGAATCACCACGTAAATATGTTGGGATTCTCCTCTTCTCCCCAGGAGCAGCTCAGCTCTCTTTGGGCAAGAGGGGGGAATTATTCACCCTGAGATGGTTACATGGATTTGAAATGGATACTGACACTTGAGTCCACTGCAAGACAACATCAATTGAAACCCACGTTGTTTAAGGATAAATGTTTTTAGCACTGCACCTGAGGTTGGCCCTCCTAAAATCAATCCACTCTCCAGTTGATCAAGAGTCACCTCAAAGCCTGCTGCTCTTATGCAAAATCTGATAGTGTTGAGCTCAAAAATTGAGGATTTACAGAACTTTTACAATGTGCCAAGGACTGAGCTAGGTGCTTTTAGAGTAGTTACATAACTAATGAAATGACATAATGCATGATAAACACATTCCTGGTACACAGCAAGGATTTGATGGATACTAACTTCAATGAATATTAGATCTAAGAAAAATTAGAGAATGTTTATTTTAAGTATAGAGATGGGAGAAGACAGTTTATGGAAATAAGCATTTTTACAATGATGCTAGCTTCCCTAAATTTAATTTTGTTCTAACAGACCAATTTTTAGCTTTTCAAAATGTGATCTGATTTTTATCCTTAAAAAAAAAATCATTTTTGGGGGGGGCTCATAGTTCTTATCACAGTCATACATATGTATATCCACTGTGTCAAGCACATTTGTACATATGCTGCCATCCTTTTCCACACATATTCTTTCTACTTGAGCCCTTGCTATCAGCTCTTTTCCTCTCCTCCTTCTCCCGCCCTTCCCTCGCCTCATGAAACCTTGATAATTTGTCACCCTTCACTCATTTTTCTTTCGTTTGTCCCCCTGGAAGGGGGTTCTGTGTACATCATTGTGATCAGTTCCCCATTTCTTCCCCCACCTTACCCTTACCCTCCTGGTATTGCTACTATCATGATTTGTCCTGAGGGGTTTATCTGTCGTGGATTCCCTGTGTTTGGTGATCAGATTTTTCACATTAATTTAGTTCCCTGCACTCCATATGCCAAGATGGTTATAAAACCAGATCTGGTCATTATAGTATTTCCCCACCCCCCCCTTTTCACTGCCATTGAGTCGATTCCCACTCATAGCGACACAATGGCACAGGTTTCTGAGATTATAACTCTTTAAAGGAGTAGAAAGCCTCACCATTCTCCCTCTGAGTGGCTGGTGGTTTCGAAGTGCTGACCTTTCGATTAACAGCTCAACTTGTAACCATTACACCCAGCAGGGCTCCTTAGTACTGTTTCAGTGCACAATACTCCTGATCCCCGAGTAGCAAGCTAGTTTGGTAAATCCAGTTTGTAGCAGAGGGCTGACCTCATCGTGTCAGCATCCCTCTGATATTAAGGACAAGTTTTACAGATTAGAGTTATCTCTATCTCATTTTAAGGTAATCATATAGCATGAGGATCAATTTTACAGAGCCCTATAACTGTTTCCTCTCTTCATTCCTGTCTTAGTCTATGATCCATGCTCCTTCAATGCCCTTTCCCTTGATACCTTCTGTCTGAACCTCTCAGTACAATCAACTATACTAGGAAATCAATGTCTTGTATAATCTGTGGAAAGACCACTATTACCTTCGGTCCAAAGGTTATAGGCTTTTTTTTTTAATTCTACAAAGCTTTTCCTCTTCAGTTAAATTAGACTTACCTTCCACTCGTTTTTTGTGAAGTGGGGGTCGTCCTTTCTTATTTCTTACTGATGATGTTTTGCTGCTGCTACTACCACTGTTCACAGACATTCTGTCATCTTCACCACCTGTTACTAATGAATTTCTATAGGAGATGAGTGGAAGCCACACATCTTCCCTCCTTTCCATCATCTGCTCTGTGAGGAATTTCTCTAAGTATGAATGCCTAGAAATACAATAGAAGGAAGAAGTGATTTCCAAGGAAGCAGTTAATGGATCTTACTTTTTAATAATTTGAGTCTCTCTGTGTAAGTAATGTAGAGTCCCTAAGGTCACAGACGATTGACAACAGTGGTTACCTCTGGTAAGAGGGACAGAAAATTTAAGGCTTTGCTTCATCTTTTAAGGGGCTTTAAAAAGTGGAAAAATGGAAATAAAAGATAATGGTAGTTTTTAATGAACACTTTGAAGTCTCTCGTATTCTTGGAATAACTTTAAACAAAGAGAATATAATAAATAGGGACATTTCTTTGTTTTAAACACTAGTACACACAAAAAAAATCAATGGCTGAGCCCCAATGGTGTAAGTGGTTGAGTGCGGAACTGCAGTCCGCGGGCTTGGTGGTTCAAATCCAGCAGTGGCTCTCAGGAGCGGCACTGGGTAGCGCCCACGACCACCAGAGGGCAGTGATGCCCCCACCCCGAAAACAAAAACAATAGTACACACAAAAAATCAGAAATTTGGCTAAAATAGTCTATTGGAAATTTACTTTCAAAACTAAATTAAAATCTCAAACTAGTAGAATGAGCAGCTTGGTGAGTATCTTCTCCCCAGCAGAACGACCTCTTAAAGGGTAAAAATGATACAAGGCAATCATTTAAAAGTCTCTGGAGAGTATACAGACACACAGCAAATGGATAAAATGTTCATTTAGGAAAAAGATCTCAATCCCAGTAAGGATAATGAGCCTATAGCATTTGAGGCACGACCTGCTTTGTGTTACAGATCCTACTCCAGGTGCTCTATTCCGAGAAGGGTGCTAAGATGCTGGGGTTTCATATTCCTTCAGCCCCACAGGCTAGGGTCATCCCGCTAGGGTCATCCTGCCCCTGGAATAGCATCTCTCTTCTCTCCAGGCCTGTGTTAGAGAATCTCAATCAGGAAGGAGTGAGTGCCCGTG
The DNA here is from genome assembly GCA_004026705.1 of Nesogale talazaci. NCBI lineage: Eukaryota > Metazoa > Chordata > Mammalia > Afrosoricida > Tenrecidae > Nesogale > Nesogale talazaci. Next base: position 2,068 of record PVJH01039928.1, on the reverse strand, counting down.
TCCCCTCCTTTCCCCACTTCTGATTCTACTCCAAATGCTGCAGGCTAAGAATGCAGAAGCTGAGAAGAGGGATGTTACTTAGGAGCTATGAAGGATGCTCTCTGTGCCCCGAACCTGTTCAGTAGCATTGATGTTCTGGATCGGAGCTGAGGTAGAACATAAAAATGGAGTGATCTGTCCAAGGAACTTGATTCTGGAATAAATGTGTGGACAATTTTATGCTTGAAGGTGTTTTTGATGACAATGAAGATTTTGTTTGGAAGGAATTAAGAGGGTGATGGTAGCTTTATACAAGTAACAATGAGTGAAACAGTAGGAGGGTGCAAGTTTACCAAAACCAGAAAAAGACTGACCCCAAATTAGGATCATAGTTTCTGAGGTGTTGGGAAGCTGTTCACATATGCTAAGCAATACTTACTCCGGGGCAAACAGAATAGGAAATGGGGCATATTTGAATGCATTCCTGAGGCCACACAGATCTATCAACAAAAGAAGTTACATGGGCACAAGTGGCTTCAGTCCAACCTCTGTGCAGCCAAGTTTAATGAACAAAATCATCTTTCCCTGGCAGACTGGGCAATCGTGCATACACAAGCTACATACTCAGAGGAACAACTAGAGAGGGAAATTCCAAGCTATGAAAACTCGCTGAATAGTGATAGCTACTTTAAAGTCACATCTAAATCAAATGATAAAGTTGGTGAAAAAAATTTAACTGGTGGTCTTATGTACAACCCTTCACTAATAAATGGCTTATGTGAGCTTATGGACAACCCATTAAATATTAAGGCTAACACATAAAAACAAGGAGGAAAAAAGATGTTCACCAGGATATCAGATACTGTTCATTATCCAAATCACTTAACAAAGGAATAAATGACTATGAAAACAACATCAACTTTCAGTGAGGCAGGAGTCAGTACTTAGAGTAGGTAAAGTACTGTCTTACAGTATGTAATATTTTCAGTGGATTATCAAAAATGTGCAGCTTTCAGCAAAAAATTACAAGACATGCAAAGAAATAGGAAAGTATAACAAAGGGGGGAAATGCAGGTAATAAAAACTACCTCTGAAGGGATCAAGACGTTAAATTACAGACAAAGCAATTATTATATATGAAGGAACTTCACAAAGTTCATGGGAAATTGAAAGATGATATAAAGTTTTTTCATGCACTTTTTGAATTCTAGACACAATGAATTAACACAATGTACAGAATTAAAAGAGTAGTGTCTTTTATCATATAGAATATTAGTAAAGAGATAGAAATAATAACTATGAAAAACCACAAATTGACACTGTGCACTTGGAAATTACAGTAACAAAAATATAATTCATTAGATTAAAAAAGCAAACAAGAAACCCAAACTGAACCTGAGTATGTATTCTGAATACCAGAAAAAAACTGAGAAAAAACAATAGTTCCTCAGAGAAACTTGAGACACTGTTATCAACCTGTGTGTAGCAGGAGAAATAAGAGGAGAGAAAGGGCAGAAAAATACTTAAGGAAATAATGCCTTAAAACTCCCCAAGATCGGTGACAACAATCTACATTTAAAAGTTCAAGAAACTCCAACTAGGATAAATGCAAATAATACCCTAATTACATTGCAGAGCAATAATAAAGAAAGAACCCTGAAAACCATCAGAGAAAAAACAAGGGAATCTCAGGAAGATAAAGTGCAAACTTTTCTTTAGGTTAATAGTGGGCAGAAGGCAGTAGGGAAATATACCTAAAAAACTGAAAGCAAAAACTACTAAATAAGAATCTTATACCCACATTTAAAGAGCATATTATATGGTGTTTTGCTGTTGCACCACAACATATTAAATCAATGTTGATGGAAAAAAAGGGAAGAATCTTATATCCAGCAAATTTCTCTCTTGAAACTGAAAGTGAAATAAACCCATAGTCATGTTTTATAAAAGAGATACTGGGGTGTTTTTTTAGCTGAAAGTGACACCAGAAAGCAATTAAATACACATGAAAAAACATTTCTGGTAAATGTATTTATGTAGATAGTACAATAATTGCACATTATCTTTTTCTAAGTAACTTAAAAAACAA
>PVJH01039927.1:0-15000 GCA_004026705.1 Nesogale talazaci | reverse complement strand
AAAGGAAGTGGTGTTAATGAACATAGGGACAAGGAAACAACAAGTGATCCAAAATCGGTGGCAAGGAGAATGTAAGAGACCTGGTAATGCTCAATCAACGGCAATGTAAGCGAAAAGAATTATTGAAGCCCAAATGAAGGCTGAGCATGATAGTGGGACAAGAGGAAAGTAAGATGAAATCCAGGAAAGAAATAGGAGGCAAAGGGAATTTATAGAGGTCTAAATACAGGCATGTACATATGTAAAATATTTATATATGATGATGGGAAAATAGATATATGTGCATATATTCATAGGTTTAGTATTAAGGTAGCAGATGGCCATTGGTTCTCTACTCAAGCACTCCCTCACTGCAAGAACACTTAGCTGTATTAAACTGGCATTCATTGATGCTCACCATTCCAACACGATACCTGAAGACAAAGTGGTGAAGTTGATAATACCTGGCTATCAAAAGAGACAGTGTCAAAAAAAAAAAAAAAGAGAGAGAGAGTGTCTTGGATCTTAAAGGCTTGAAGGTAAACAAGTGACGATACAGCTCAGAAGCAACAAAGTCCACATGGAAGAAGCACACCAGCCTGTGTGTGTGGCCATGAGGTGTTGAAGGGATCAGGGATCAGGCATCAAAGAACAAAAAATCATATCATTGTGAATGAGGGGGAGTACAGACTGGAGAACCAAAGCCCATCTGTAGACAACTAGACATCCTCTTACAGAAGTGTTGCTGGGAGGAGATGAGCAAGTCAGGATGCAGTGTAGCAATGATGAAACATATAACTTTCCTCTCATTCTTAAATGCTTCCTTACCTCCCACTCTCATGACTCCAATTCTATCTTACAAATTTGGTGAGACCAGAGGATGTACACTGGTACATTTAGGAACTGGAAACATGGGAAATCCAGGACAGACGATCCCTTCAAGAGCAGGGATGAGAATGGCAATACCGGGAAGGTGGAGTAGAAAGGGGGAACCGATGACAAAGACCTTCATATAACTGCCTCCCGAGGAGGTGGACAACAGAAAAGTGGGTGGAGGGAGACATTGGACAGGGTAAGACTTGACAAAATAATAATAATTTACTAATTATCAAGGATTTGTGAGGGAGGGGAGCAGTGAGGGAGGGGGAAAACGAGAAGCTGATACCTAAGACTTAAGGTGAAAAAAAATGTTCTGAGAATGATGATGGTAACAAATGTACAAATGTTATTGACACAATGGATTTATGTATGGATTGTGATAAGAGTTGTATGAGCCCCCAATAAAATTATTTTTTAAAATTTAAAAGCAATAAACACGTAAACCAAAAACTAGGCCTTAAAATGTGCAGATTTGTTTCTGGTTGCCATGACTGTGCTGTGCAACTTTGTGAAGAGTTATGATCTTTCTGAGCCACTAGCTGCTGCTTTTTGTTTTCACTTTTTATAAAAGGAAGCTAATCCAAAAATGTCTTCGTAATAGATTTAATCCACATATTCACTTACCAGGTGTTGGTATCTATGCCACTTCCTACACAGCAATCAATTACAGCCTTAAGTATTAATGTGTCATACATTTTCATATTTTTCTGAAAATGTAAGAATAACTACATTTATTAAGGTGATCTTGGGCTAGATGCTTCCTGAGAAAATTTTGCCTATGCCATCTCATCATGTCAAGTCCGGAAAAAAAAACAAACTCACTGCCATCAAATCAATTCCAAAGCACAGTCACCCTGTAGGACAAGGTAGAACAGCCCCTGTGAGTGTCCAAGCTTATTGCTCTCTACAGGAGTAGAAAACCCTGTCTTTCTCCCTTGGAGCATCTGGTGGTTTAGAACTGCTGACCTTTAAATTAGCAGCCCAAAGGATAGCCACTATGCCACTGTGGCTCTTAAGTCCCTGCAAAGTTGATACTATTTTTCAGTTTACTAAGTGGAACTATATAGTGCATCTTTAAGAGTAGAGTTTCCAGAGTTCGATTAAAATCTATTTCATCACCAGTGCTATAATTTACTAATTGTGGGTCCTAGCATAAGTTGCTTAGTCTCTCTGGGTCTTCATTTTCATTTTTTCACTTGAAACAATGTGGCTTCTGTGGGAATGGAAGGTGGTCTGAATATGTAGATTACAAGGCACCATTCCGAGAACACAATAAATGTGAACAAACTTTAGCAAATTTTATTATTTTAGCAAGGAAACTGGCAGTCAGGATATAATAGGTAATTTGCCAAATGTAATAAGAGTTGATAAGTGTCAAAGCAATGATTCAAAAGCAGGTATAATTCCAAGGAATCTTCTTCCTTACACACTATAAGCTGAAATTCATAAACTTTATCCCTTTCATTGTAAATACTGAAAAGTTATTTCACTTACCCTTTACTGTGGGATATGCTACCTAATACATTATGGTCATTAAGCATTCATATTCACTGCAATTTATCAGCTGTATTTTATTCTCCTACATGTGCTTATTGATACCTTCCAGAGTCATCTATCTTAACTCCAGTCCTTCACAATAAGATGCTGAAAAAGACATAAAGTTATAGTATTCTAGCAATGGAGATAATGTACATGAGGCCAAGAATTTGCTGACCTCACATGAAACTCAGTATCTTAATAAAAGTTATATGAAAATGATGTGAACAATAAGAGCATCTCTGCTTATTAAGAGATACATTATCTTCCAAATGGGACCTTCCTGACAATGACTTTTTTTTTTTACAAATTAATTAGTTAAAATGAAGATTGGTCAATGTTGGGCACTTTCATATTATCATTAGTTATTGATTTCAAGCATATATATTTGCAAGCAGGTTGTGTACTCACCATCAAGGTATTCTGAAAAGTGAACTCAAGGTTAAAAGCAATTTTCACTAATAACATTAGGAGAAAGGCTTTTAATAAATAAGTAAAATAATTTGCAAAAATAATTGCCTGCCCTAAGTGATCATTTGTAGTCACTGGAAGATGTTTCTTGTTACTTAAGAAAGCATAAAGCTCATTATACGTAGTCTGAAGAATAATACAGTATTAGGCAATGAAGAGTGAGACTAATGTATGCACCAGCCACGATGCTAGAGAATTTCATATATTATTGTCATTTATAATGTTTCTATAATATTCCTGCACTTTGGAAAGGAATCTACTTCCTGAAACCTAAAGTGAAAAAAAAAAAAACTGAAGTATAAGGAAGTTACATAAGTGGTCCAAGAGCACAGAAATAAAATTTGAATCAAAGTATAACTAGCTCTCATAAAATTTCAATAGAAACCAAAGAATGGTCTAGGCTCCCAGGAAATTTCAGAGAAAGAGCTGTTCTAAGCAGTGTGCAGGAGTGAAATGAGTCTTTCTACTGCAGTGAAGAATTACAGGCTCAGAAACGCATGAGGGCCTATCCTGCTGCCTGTTCTGCAGCGTCACTCTGAGTCGGCTCCCATGGCTGGGAGGAAAGGCAGAAGCAGTTTATCTCATCTCCCAGTATGAGGGATAGGTGTGTTGTGCCGACATGGCCACAGAGGATTAGTGGGTCTGTTGTGATGGCACGGCCAATGAACACACGGGATGAATGGAAGGGCAGAAATAGGAAGGGCTCGGCAAGTCCCGCCCTCTCTCTCTTGCTTTTGGTTCTTCTGACCAGCTAGATGCTTTGTTTGTCCTGTGCCTCGACCTTCAAACAACACTACCTGTAGGATACCTAATCGTGGACTGTGTTACTGTGAGTTGAGGTTCCTTCAAGCCCTACTTCGCCACGCTCCTGGGATATACATCTCCTGAGCTGGGGACTGTCGGACTCTGTCATCTGGCTGACTGTTGGTGACCTGCTCTGCTGTTTGCTGCCTGTGACCAGATAGCCTGGATTGCTCTACAGAGGACTACTCAGCGGCCCCCAAGACTTGAAAGACTGCCAGTCTTCTAGCTGTCTCATGAAAGTGAGTTGCGCCAAGCAATTTGTACTGCTTTATAGATAACTGTTTCTTTCGTCTCTTATATACCCTTCTCTATATATAAATATATAAAGAGAATTACTAGTGTCCTTATTTTATTTCTCTAGAGAACCCTCTCTGAGACAAGTGGTACCAGGAGTACTTCTAGAGAAATAAAATCATAAATATGGGTTTTCTTTATTGGTTCTCCAATCTGATTAGTCTTAAGCGCACTGATGATGCTAATTCTAGACCTAAAGTCATGGGTAATTCTGTCACTTCTACTAGTCCATGGTGTGAAATAGCAAAGTTAAAAACTAAAGTAGGAACAACGATGGATGGGGTGCTGAGTAAAGGAGAGGCTCTGGGAGATCATATGTTTGATATTTTCTAGCAGTGTTGTCAAGATGCCAAGTATAGGGAAGCTGGACAACTGGTCCTCCTTACAATTGACTATGTGGTTAAGGAGAGGGACTGCCTCAGGGCCTCAGAAGCACACCTTAAGTGCCAACCCACAGACATGAAGGCTTCTGCCTGTGCTCCAAAGGAGAGCCTTCTTGTCTGTAGTAAAAGAGCTGTTATTGCTGAGAACCAGGTCCAAAGTCTCATTATGCGGTGGCTGAATTACAACATCAGCTGAATGGCAGATCTAGAGCAGTGTCGGAAGCCAAAGTGAGGGCATTGATAGGAAAAAATTGAGACCCTGAAACATGGGATGGGACTATATGTGCTGAAGATCCAGAAGAGGAGGATATTGTGCCACCTCTGGAAACAATTGAACCAGCCCAGTCAATAGCTCCACCCCTCCCAGCTGTAGATAGTAGCCTACTATCAACAAAACAATCCACACCTGAGCAGATCAACCAACTTACTCAAGGTGAAATGCCTGGTGGGACTGCATTTCTACCATTGCCTAAGGGAGATTCCTTACAAGATAGTGTTGAGAACACCCAGGAAACACCCTCACCATTGATAGTTTCTGCTAGACCTGTAACTAAAATTAAGGCAAGGAAAACTCCTAAGGGTGAGGCCGAGGTGATTACTCAAAAAGAAGTATGCTATACTCACAAAGAACTGCTCGAGCTTTCAAATACCTACAAGCAGAAGCCTGGAGAATATCCTTAGGAATGGTTACTGAGGGTGTGGAATACTGGTGCAAGAAATGTAATATTAGATCAGTCTGAGTTTCTGGATATATGAGTCTAAGCACAGATTCTGCTTTCAATATCTCAGCGAGAGAGGGTAAGAGAGGATCCAACACCTTATTTGTCTGGTTCACTGAGACATGGGCTGCCACATGGCCTAGATTAGACCAACTTAAGGTGCCTTGGTACACTGTAGAAGAAGACATCCAAAAGCTGAGGGAAATTGGTATAGTGGAATGGATCTATCAGGATACTCCCATAGAATACAAAAGGGGGTGTCCTGAGGACATACCCTTTATCACAACCACAAGGAACAAGTTTGTGAGGTGGGCCCCAGCATCTTTGAAGACTCCTATAATCGCTATGTTGTGTGCACCAGGATTAACTGTGGGAACTGCCTTAAGTGAACTCCGACATTTGCCCACAATGGGGCTGATTGGACTCTGTGGTGATAGAGGGCAAGTGTCGGCACTGAATCACCAGACACACAGTAGACTGGTTGTAATAAACAACAAGGCTTTCGTAGTAATCCAAGCAACCTGTCTCATGTGGAATTATGGCGTTGGCTACTTAATCACGGTGTCACTAGGAATGAAATACAAGGGAAACTTACTAAACATTTATGAGACCTATATAGGCAAAAGAATGCTGGATCAGGTGAACAACAGGATAGGCAGTAACGATCACTCAACCAATTCCCAGACCTGAGCCAGTTTACAGACCCACAACCCCTTGAATGAGGGGAAGGCCAGGTCCCTTGGAAGGAGGACCCTACCACATCACCAAAGGTTTATGCTGTTAGTCTTTCCTCTAACCTTCCCCAAAGGGACCTGTGGCCTTTTACAAGAGTGACTGCTCATTGGGGAAAAGAAAATAATCAAACTTTTTGGGGATTACTTGACATGACTCTGAACTGACACTAATTACAGGGGACTCAAAGTGTTTTGAAGGCCCACCAGTCAGAGTGGGGGGGCTTATGGAGGTCAAGTTATTAATGGAGTTTTAGCTCAGATTTGCCTCACTGTGGGTCCCCAAAACCATCCTGTGGTTATTTCCCCAGTTCCAGGTTGCATCATTGGAATAGACATACTTAGTAACTGGCAGAACCCCCACATTGGATCCCTGAAATGTGGAATAAGGACTATCATAGTGGGAAAGGCCAAATGGAAACCATTAGAATTGCCATTGACTAGGAAAATAGTAAACCAAAAGCAATAACGCATTCCTGGAGGAATTGCAGAGATCAGTGCCACCATCAAAGACTTGAATTGAAAGACGCAGGGGTGGTGATTCCTACCACATCTTCATTTAACTCACCCATTTGGTGTGTAAAGAAGACAGATGGATCCTGGAGAATGACAGTGGATTTCGTAAGCTTAACCAGGTGGTGACTCCAATTGCAGCTGCAGTTCCAGATGTGGTCTCATTGGTTGAGAAAATTAATATTTCTCCTGGTACTATTGATCTGGCCAATGCCTTCTTCTCAATACCAATCTCAAAGGATCATCAAAAGCAGTTTGCCTTCAGCTGGCAGGGGCAACAGAATACGTTCACAACTCTCCCCCAGGGGTACATCAACTCTTCTGCCCTGTGCCATAATTTAGTCTGAAAGGAACTTAATCACCTGTCTATTCCACAAAATATAACACTAGTCCATTATATTGATGACATTATACTGATTGGACCCACTGAGGAGTATGTATCAAGGATTTAGATTCATTAGTACAGCATCTGTGTACAAGAGATTGGGAAACTAACCCAACAAAGATTCAAGCACCCTCCATCTCAGTAAAATTTTTAGGGGTCCTGTGGTGTGGAGCATGTCAAGATATTCCCACTGAAGTGAAGACTAAGCTATTGCATCTGGCCTTCCCAACAATGAAACAGGAGGCACAATGCCTAGTGGGCCTTTTCAGATTTTGGAGGCAACATATCCCTCACTTGGGTGTTCTACTTTGACCTATTTATCAAGTGACATGAAAGGCCTCCAATTTTGAGTGGGGCCTGGAACAAGAAAAGGCTCTGCAACAGGTTCAGGCTGCTGTACAAGCTGCTTTGCCACTGGGACCATATGATCCAGCTGACCCAATGGTGCTAGAAGTGTCAGTTGTTGATAAAGATTCAGTGTGGAGTTTTTGGCAGACCCCTATTGGCGAATCACAGCGTAGACCATTGGAATTTTGGAGTAAAGTCCTGCCATCTTCTGCAGACAACTACTCCCCCTTTGAAAAACAACTGCTGGTCTGTTACTGGGCTTTGGTGGTGACTGAACACCTCATCATGGGCCACCAAGTCACCATGAGGCCTAAACTACCCATCATGAACTCGGTATTGTCTGACCCACAGAGTCATAAAGTTGGGCGTGTGCAGCAACACTCCATTGTTAAATGGAAGTGGTACATACGAGATCGGGCCAGAGCAGGACCAGAGGGTACAAGTAAGCTGCATGAGGAAGTGGCCCAAACACCCACAGTCCCCACTCCAGTCACATTACCTTCTCTATATTAATCTGCACCTATGGCCTCCTGGGGAGTTCCTTATGATAATTTAACTGAAGAACAGAAAAGTTATGCTTGGTTCACAGATGGCTCGGCATGATATGCAGGTGCCACTCATAAGTGGATAGCAGCAACACTACAGCCCCTTTCTGGGTTCTCCCTAAAAGATAGTGAAGGAAAATTATCCCAATGGGCAGAACTTCGAGCAGTGCACCTGGCCATTCAGTTCGCCTACAAGGAAAAGTGGCCAGATGTGAGACTGTATACTGATTCATGGGCTGTGGCTAATGGCTTGGCTGGATGGTCAGGGACTTGGAATGAACATGATTGGAAGATTGGTGACAAGGAGGTGTGGGGAAGAAGTATGTGGATGGATCTCTCTGAATGGGCCAAAGAAGAAAAGGTAATCGTGTCTTGAGTGACTCCTCACCAAAGGGTTACCTCTGAAGAGGAGGACATTAGCAATCAAGTGGATAAGATGACACACGCTATGGATACTAGACCTCCTCTTTTCTCTGCCACTCCTGTTATTGCCCAATGGGCACATGAATAAAGTGGACATGGTGGCAGGGATGGAGGTTATGCATGGGCACAGCAACATGGACTTCCACTCACCAACACTGACTTGGCCACAGCCACTGCTGAGTGCCCTATTTGCCAGCAGCAGAAATCGACGTTAGGTCCAAGGTATGGAACCATTCCTCGGGGAGATCAACCAGCAACTTGGTGGCAAGTTGATTATATAGAACCACTCCCATCCTGGAGGGGGCAGCGCTTTGTTCTGACTGGAATAGACACCTATTCTGGATATGGATTTGCCTTCCCTGCACGCAATGCTTCTGCCCAAACCACCATTCATGGACTTACAGAATGCCTCATCCACCGGCATGGCATCCCACATAGCATTGCTTCAGATCAAGGAACTCACTTTACAGGAAATTCAGTGCAGCAATGGGCCCATGCCCATGGAATCCACTGGTCATATCATGTTCCTCATCATCCTGAAGCAGTTGGCTTGACAGAACAATGGAATGGGCTCCTGAACTGGCAGCTGAGAATGCCCCCTGGCTACTTTGGACTTCTCATGCCTTTGGATCAACAGATCAGGAATGGTGTCACTGTACTGAGTGGTGTGATTGACCCAGATTATCAAGAAGAAATTGGACTTGTGTTACATAATGGGGGTAAAGAGGAATATGTCTGGAATCCAGGAGATCCCATTGGCTGACTCTAAGTGCTACCATGCCCTGTGATAAAAGTAAATAGTAAATTACAGCAACCCCATCACAACAAGACATCTAATGACCTAGTTTCCTTCAAGCCCTACTTCGCCACGCTCCTGGGATATACATCTCTTGAGCTGGGGACTGTTGGACTCTGTCATCTGGCTGACTGTTGGTGACCTGCTTTGCTGTTTGCTGCCTGTGACCAGATAGCCTGAATTGCTTTACAGAGGACTACTCAGTGGCCCTCAAGACTTGAAGGACTGCCAGTCTTCTAGCTGCCTCATGCAAGTGAGTTGCACCAAGCAATTTGTACTGCTTTATAGATTAGTTAATTGTTTCTTTCTTCTCTTATATTCCCTTCTCTATATATAAATATATAAAGAGAATTACTAGTGTCCTGGTTTTATTTATCTAAAGAACCCTCTCTGACACACCCAGAAATTTCACATCAAACAAAAAGTCAGACTACCACTTGACCAGGATTGGAAGTTAAGTCAAATATAGTCTCACCTACAAAAAGAGAAAAAGGAAGTCCTCATTGGTCCTCCCTGTATATTGACATTGCAGGCCTGAAATATCACATTGGAACCACATACCATAATCACCTAATTTCTGGAAACATGGAGGACTGGGAATTGAATAAGAAAATCATCATTTATCCCTGGATTTAATTCTAGTCTCTCTAATTGCCAGGATAAGCCACATGCTGTGCTATATTCCTGGCTAATAACCAACAGAGAGAAAATGAACACATTCATGAATTAGCCTGTGGATGTTCTTCAATTTTAAAATCCATGTGTTATTTAAAATAATTTCTTTGCCAAAATAATCATTTTTCATTACTGATGTTTCATTCTTAAACTAACCTTAAACATCATCTTGTTTATATTGCATGGACACCTTTATGATCGTTACTAAACCTGTCTTTAACCTATAAAGGTTAATTTATAATCACTACTGCCTTACATTGATTAATATCAGCTATTTTTTAAAAATGCACTTGCTTTTCTGTATACAGTGAAAGTAGAAAAGCAGTTACATTGGATAACAATGTCTTTTTATATACCCCAAAAAATAGTTGTAGCATAAAATTAAAGCAAATTCTTACATACTGCTGAAAAAGATGTGTTTGAAATAGAATAGAATGCTAAATTCTGGTATATACAATAAAATAAACATTTCAATGAATGAAAAAATGTTGAATCATAAGCTTAACATAAAACTAGAAGTTTGTCTTTACTCTTAAATATCTTTTGCATACGCTAAGTCATTTTGCACAAACTCCTGAGTTATACCACTATTGTGATTAAATTTTGTTGCTATGCAAAATGCCCCCTTCTTTTCTTTCCTAGATTCAGGTATGGATTTGAGGTTCACACTATATCCAAGATCCACTCTAAGAAGAATTAGCTCTTACAACCTGGCCCTACTCAATACTTACCCTCCTGAAGGAAGCATAGAAGATATGGGTGCTACAGCAAGGTGTGGTGAAGAAACCAGATGGTGCCTGTCTATCAGAAAGAATCATGTCTGTGGTCTTGTGTTAGTCTAGGTAGACTAGAGAAACAAATTCATAAACATGCAAATGTGTATAAGAAAGAGGTTCATATACAAGAGCAATTGAACATTGAGAAAACATCCCAGCCCAGTTCAGTCCTAGATCATAAGTTCAATATTAGCCTATGTGTCCAATACCAATCTATAAAATTCTCTTCAGACTCACAAAGCACATGCAATGACACCAGGACAATCACAGGGCAGTGGGTGCAGAGTTTTGTGTTTCTAGTGGCAGTAGAAGCATCTCAGCACTGGCAGGGGTCTCACCAAGTCTCCTCCAGTTCCCAGGGCACAGAATCTATCAGCATGCTTCTGTGTGTCTTGTCAGCTACAATGTCTCCCAGGGAGTGAGCCAAGAGATAGTGTCTCCTGCCTCCAAGGAGGAATTACCACATTTCCCAGAATTCTCAAAGTAGAAAGCCATGCCCACCTAGAAGTCTCATTGGCTACTCCAGATTGACAGGCTAGTCTCCACCCCTGCACTCATTTTTTTAAATCATTTCATTGGGGGCTTATACAACTTTTATCACAATCCACACATACATCCATTGTATCAGGCATTTTTTTTTTTTTTTGGCATCACTGCCCTGGTGGTGGGAGTAGGAGGCCCAGCCTTTGCTCCTGGGAGCTGGAATCGAACCTCCATCCCAGTGAGCCGCAGTCCCGCGCACAACCACTACGCCACCGGGGCTCAGCCCCTGTATCAGGCATTTTTGTACATTTTTTTCCTTCGTTGTTCTCAAAACACTTGCTTTGCACTTGAGCCCCTGATATCTGCTCTTCATTTTCCCCCTCCATTCCCCACTACCCCCCTCTCCCATGATACCCACTAATTTATAAATTATTGTTATTTTGTCATATCTAACACCATTCGACATTTCTCCTCCCCCATTTCTCCTCCATCTGTACCCAAGAGAGGAGGCCATATGTCAATACTTGCAATCTGTTCTCCCTTTGTACTCCACCTTCCCTCCACCCGTTCAGTATCGCCCCTCTCACCACCGGTGCTAAGGGGTTCTTCTGTGCTGGATTCCCTGTGTTTCCAGTCCCTATCTGTACGTACCAGTGTACATCCTCCAGTCCATCCAGATTTGTAAGGTAGGACTGGGATCATGATAGTGGTGGGGGAAGAAAGTAGGTGCATAAGCAAATGTGGTGAAGAAAGGTGATGGTGCCATGCTATCAAAAGATATAGCACCTGGAGTCTTAAAGCCTTGAAGATAAACAAGTGGCCATCTAGATGAGAAACAACAAAGTCTATCCCTATACTCTTAATCCTCAAATTGACACCAGATTGAGTGACTATCACAGGTCTTAAAGGCTCATTTTCAAACAAGCAACCATATAAATGAGATTTCAGTTACGCCTACCTGGGAAAAGCACACAAGCTAGGTGATCCAAGGAATGAAAATAAAATAATCCAATTCTGAATGGAGGGATGGTGTCAGAGTTTAAATTGTGAAGTTCTGATTTGCAGAAGGCTACGGATGTCAATGAAAGGTCAAAATATATCTGCAGAATCTACGAGAAGAAACCCCTGGTAATTTCATTCTGATCACAGTCGATGGGTATAACCTGGTTATCAGACAGAGATGATAGAGATGATTGTAGTAAATTAAAGTGGAAAATATTACTTGAATGGTTAAAATTCTATTATTTGATCTCCCTGTTGACACATTTTGGATGGGCTGTGGATTTTTTTTTTTTGGATTGGCTGTGGATTTTAATATTTTCTATTTTCTTTCAAGCAAGGGTTTATGACTGCTGTGCTTTGTTATTGTTGGTAGCTTTTTTGTCTCTCTGTTATGTATATTTCTATGCTTTGATATACAAAACATAGGATACAGCAGAGGAGGTTGCAGAAGCTAACAACAAAGAGGACAAGAAGGAAGAAAACATTGTAAAATTGAGTGTGGTAGTGACTGTAAAACACTTTCTTTTTATCATTTTATTGGGGACTTATACGACTGATCAAAATTCATACATACGACCATTGTATGTCAAGCACATTTTGAACAATTCTTGATTTGACTGAACTATTGAATCGTTTGATGTGTGGATTATGTCTTAAAAAGAAAGTTTTAAATAAATAAAGTCCTTCTCCCCCTAAAATGTCCTCATTGTCTTTCCCACTCTCACCTCCATGCCTACCTAACTTGACCTACACACTACAGATTACCTAGGTTTGCCAGTCCACCTGTCAACTGCCCCTTCAACTCCCCTTCTCATCCTCACTTTCTTTCTTCTCATCAGTTGCATACATTTACTCACGCGTGCACGGACAGCATCCACTATGCTAAACTGGATCGGAAAGATGAGGATGGAAGCCTAGAATTGCATGCTTTTTTTCCTGATCCTTTGTCCATGTGCATGTTCTCGAATGTCCTTCCTTTCTTCATGACCTGCCCGAATCCCACCCTTCTGCAAGGTTCTATTTCTTCTATGAAAAACCTGATCAGATTTCCTGTATGACTTCTGTGCTATAAGAGATTTGACTACACACAAACAAATTCTTATGGTGCTAAGGTTGCAACTTCTCTTTTTATAAGCGGATTCCTATCCTAAAACAGGCAGAGATTCCAAGACTGCATCATAAAAAGCAGAGTCCCCTGCTGCTTCTAGGGCAGCAGTTTACCTGCATTCCTGCTGGATGAAGTAAAGCAACTAATATTTGTTGTGCACCTGCTAGGTCCCTCAAGTAAATTATCTCAGCTAACTATTTCAGCAATCCTAATGGTAGATCTTATTATTCTCATTTTATTTTTAGAAAAAATAAAGGTTAATGAAACATTTTCCTTACAACAGCACTGAGGCTGGAATTCAAATCAAGGAGAGGCAAACTCCAAGATATCCTTGCTCCCTTTCCTGCATTTAAACAAAGGAGAGTATTAGAATGGTTTCACCTGTCCTATGCTGGAAAGCAGACATACTGCCACCCCTGGTCCCATGGGAAAGGACGCACCTTAGTTCAAGTGTGTATTTTCCATCTCTAGGGCCAGCCATGCCCTTTCCTTCTGTATAGTGCTGTCCTTCCTTCACCATCTTCATCTGCAGGGAGTCAAGGGGATAATTGCTTTGTGACATCTTTTATTTCTCTCTTTTTTGGCATCAAGTTGATTCATGGTGACCGTATAGACAGCATAGAACTGCCCCTGTGGGTTTCCAACACTGTCAATATTTCGAGAAGTGAAAAACCACATCTTTCTCCTGAGGTTTCTCTGCAGTCAAAGTGGGCATTTTTTTTCCTCTATAGATCTAGGAACTCGCTGAGAAACAGAAATGATATCAATCATCCAAAGATCTAAAGCTAATGTCTACCACACAGAAGGTAGTCAATAAATAGCAAATATTAATCAATTAACATTATTATTAATAAAATATGGTCGAGTGAGGGAAAAAACACTATTGTTTCATTTACAGTTTCAGCCTGATCCCCTAATGTAAGTCCACAGAAAGCAAAAGTTCTGTCCATACCTCTATGTATCTTCACAGCAACTAGAATAACTCTTTATTTCAAGGCATTATAGCCTGTTATCCAATTGATATCCCACCCAATAAATTCTTCCTACTCATAACAAGCCTGGTTTCTATAAGGAATCACATGTGAAATACAGTTTTCTGGTTTTTATAAGGACAGATGTGATGTATATATTCCTCCCTGATAACATTTGGGTTTACTGAGTGCTTTCATCCCAAGCAGACAGCAGAGTCACTTCAGGTAGTACAACTAGCTTTTCTGGGAGTCTGATGGAGCGCTGATGGGTTGGGTTGAAGCTTTTCCCCCTGTAAAGAGTAGCAGCCTTAGAACTACTCCGTGGTGGTTTCACCCTATCCTCCAGGCTTGCTGTGACTTGGACTTGACTTGATTG
This sequence comes from Nesogale talazaci, assembly GCA_004026705.1. Classification (NCBI taxonomy): domain Eukaryota; kingdom Metazoa; phylum Chordata; class Mammalia; order Afrosoricida; family Tenrecidae; genus Nesogale; species Nesogale talazaci. Next base: position 803 of record PVJH01039927.1, on the reverse strand, counting down.
CAGTGATGTCAGTTTTGGTAAGGTCTATTTGGACCTGTTACACAGGGCTTCAAACTAGTTCAGCAATGGCCAAGAAAGTGAAACCAATAATGTGGGTGAAATGAAATAATAACTAGATGAAGAAAATCATCGGTCAGTACCCTCTAGAAACTTTAAGCCCCCTATTATAAAAATAATGCCAGTGTCTGCATTGCATAGCAATGTCTTGGTCAGCAGAGTCAGAAACAGCGGTGCCCCATCACACCTCTTTGAATGTGTGCTACTCGCCACCATTCATGCAATAATCCTGTCATTAGCATCGGGCCGCTGAAGTGACTCTCTATGCCTCTCCTGTAGCTCCCCTTCCAGGGTTTGGACCCATGCTGCTTATTGTTGCACTTCACAGAATAGTCTCTTAATTTGAGTTTTCTTTTACTTTGACCCCTAGTGGATTTCTGAGACTACTTTCACCTCAGCTGTGAATTAACCAATTCAAATTGGTAAGAAGAGCTGCTTTCCAATGCAGCAGTAAACTTTATCTAAGGATAACTCAGTCCTGTTACAGACCCCATTCTGTCCCCCAAGCCTTCTAACTCAATTTTGAATCAAATAAAAAGACCTAAATGAGGAGCTGATTGATACCAAGGGCTCAAGTAGAAAGCAAATGTTTTGAGAATGATGATAGCAACAAGTGAACAAATGCGCTTGCAGCACGTCGATGTGTGTATGGATTGTGATGAGTTGTATGAGTCCCCAGTAAAATGATTTTTTAAATAAATTAAAAAATAAACCTGATTTTCTCAGGAGTCAAACAAAAATTTTGT
>PVJH01039926.1:0-16068 GCA_004026705.1 Nesogale talazaci | reverse complement strand
TGCTCTGTACCAAAGGCAGGGGCCAGGCCGCCACAGGAGCATCTTGATTTCAAAAGGCAATGTCTATGTGTAAGCCTGGGGGCTGATTCCCCACTTCCCTCATACTGGATGTAACAGTGCCACCTTTACAATGCACTGAGTCTCAACCTTGGAACCCACACACACAACTGTTTCAGAACAGAGGTTCCTGTCTCATGCCAGCAAGGTCATGGATTAGGTCTTAACCCTAAAGATACCTTAGTGGTGTCTTATAGAAAAAGCAGAGTACATAGATATAGTGTGTGTGTGTTTGTGTGTGTGTGTGTGTGTGTGTGTGTGAGAGAGAGAGAGAGAGAGAGAGAGAGAGAGAGAGAGAGAAGAAAGAGAGAGAAATGTCAAGGAACTTCTGGAGCTGCTAACAAGGAAGGTCCCTTCTTTGAGCCAGCCTTCCCTTCCAGAGTCCCAGCCTCCAGGAGGAGAAGATGATAAATCTCTGCTCTCTAACACCATCTACCTATGGTGTCTGTGTGACAGCGGCATCAGGAGATGGAGGCACCTCATGCAGGGTCTTCAGGGCTCTCCTGAAACGTGACAGTCCATACCCCATCTGGGGGCCATAGGAGGCTTAGCTAAAGAGAGGTGGGCCCAGAGACTCCAGGCCTGCTGCATTTGGGGGAGCTCTAGGCATAGGAGAGGACAGGTGAGAGAAAATGAGCCCTAAGCCCATTCCCCACTGGGTCTCTGTTTAGCCCAACTGCTGTTCTGAGCAGGCCAGAGAGCTGCCTGGCTCACAGCTGAGCCTTTTTTACAAAAAGATGGTGAGAAGACCCTTTACCAGTTACACAGTTTCTATTGTTAAATTGAACAAAGTTATTCAAAATTTTTGTTTTGCCTTGGAAAAATTTACATTAGAGGGTGTGCAATATATTCCTATTCATCATTTCCTCATGAAAAGAAGTTTTAACCGTATGAAGTACAACCAAAGTTCAGCCTGTGGGCTCAGAACTACCAGGGTTTGAATTCCAAGCAGACCCAGGGCTGGCTGTGAGTCCCCGAGCATGTTATCACTCTGGACCTCCACTTCCATGACTGTGAAAATGAGCAAAGTGACAGTGACGTTTTGGGCTTAGGTCAGTACCTAACCTTCAGTAGCCAGTAAAGCGACACCTTACTATAGGCAATGAGCCCTCAACAGATATGACAGTAGCTGTCACTATCTCTGATTGGATGGATCTTCTTGACATTTCTGTTGCTGTCACTATAACTCGTGTTGAACGCACATCTTTGTGTCCCTGGTGACGGAGACCCTGCTGCTGAGATGACAGCGCAAATTTAGAAGCAAAGACCAAGCTGGGAAGCCTTGAGCTCCATCTGGCTCCAAATATCCCTGTGCTTCTTCCCTCGATTCCATCCTTGCAGTCCCTTTCACCCAAAGCCTGGCCAGTTGGCCCTCTCTCAGTGTGTGGCATCACACTGTCAGTCACAAAGAAGGGGCCTCTCCCATGCTGGTTCCCTCAGAAGGAAGGGCCCCACCGCCTAGCAGATTGAACCCTAACCCCTCTTTAAGAGCCAGTTCCACCCACCGAGACACACCTGATGGCTGAGCCTTTACAAAAGAATCCCAGTGCCCTCGAGTCTGTTCTGACCCTAGTGACTCAGAGGACAGAGCTCAACTGCTCCAGGAGGTTCCAAGGCTGTCACTCTTTACCAGAAGCAGACTGCCTCATCTTTTTACTTTAGGAAGGCCAGTGGGAATGGACACTTTTGCTTCACAGGCCCGAGCTCAGCCTACTGGGCTAGCAGGGTTGTTTTCTCAGACTGTTAGGGTGAAGAAACTCTGCTCCCCACCAGACACAGGAGCTTACAGGGCAAACCCTGCTGCACCTGTCACTTGGGACTTCTTCATGTTTAGCACAAAGAGCTCTGGTGGCCTATGTATTGGACTGCTAACCTCTAGGTTTGAAGTTCAAAACTACCAGCTGCTCTGTGGGAGAAAGATGAGGCTTTCTGCTCCCATCAGGAATAGCAGCCTCGGAACCCACAGGGGCAGTTCTACTCTTTCCGACGAGCTCACTGTGAGAGGGCAGTCAGGGAGGGAGACCTGCCCAGAGCTGGACTGGGTAGTCGTTCGAAGAGTGACTGAGGAGCAGGACTGAGAACGCTGGCCATGCGCTGAGGAAGCCCTTCTCTGACTTCTGTCCTGGGCACTGCTCAGTAAGAGTCTGTGATTCCAAGCAGGGAAAAGTGCCTGGGACAGTCTACCTAATGTGTTTCCACAGAGTGCCCTGAACTGTACGTGGCTCCTGGGCAGAGGATGTTGAAGACAACCTTGAGGAAAATCCCTCACAACTGCTTTAAGCAAACAAAACAAAGCATGACCTTTGGTGGGCCTGGTTCAGAGAGTCCTTTGAGCTAGTGTGCACCTACCAGGGGTAGAAACTCGTGCAAATGTATTTTCGATACACGGCAATGCCCGCCGACGCCACTCCGATCATCAGATCCAAGTTGTGCAAATCCTGTCGAGAGAGAGGGTGTGCATTCACTGCCTGGTGCCATCAGGGGCCGCTCTCCGGCGACATACCCGCACCCACGCCTGCAGACGTGGCAGCACGTCCCAACCTCGAAGGAAGAACATTACAGAAAACAGGCAAACATCCCTGCTCTGCGAACACCTGAGGTCTGAGTACTTAGCCCCTAACACTCACGGAGCCTGACAGCTGGTTTGGAGACTTACCAGAGAAGCCCAATCATTTCAGAGTCAATGAAATGAGGATTGCATTTCAACACTAACTTCACCACTCAGCCTCAGAAACTGCTAGCTACCCAGCACTGACCAGCCTTGAGCTTTTCTTTTCTTTTTTTTTTTTTCGGTCTTGAGCTTTTATTAGCACAAAAAACCTCATGGCCACGAAGCCCAGACTGACACATGGCGACCCCAGAGGTCAAGGTGGAACTGAAGATGGTAACTCTAAACAGGAGGTGAAAGCCTGCCTTTTTCCCCTAAGGAGCGGGTGGTGGGTGTGAACTGCTGACCTTGGACTTAGCAGCCGAATGCATCCCCACTGCTCCACCAGGGCTCCTGGCTCTTACTGTATGAGGATGAAAATTTAGCAACATCGACCTGCTGACTGTAAACCCAAGTGAGAACTAGATAGTACTTGCTAATTTAGTGTATTTTCAAAAATTTAATGCATTGCTAAAAATGAAAACTTGGTAATACTAAGTGTGCAGGTAAACGCATGTGCCCATGCACATTTAATACTGTCAATTAAAAAAATGATAATAACCAAAAAACAGTTCTTAACAAATAAGGATGAGATGAATAGGGACTGCTGAACCGGGTCCTGATTGCCTGGCTTACGTTTCCATTCCTGGGAGAGTCGACTGATTGAATTAGATTTGGGTTTATGGGAAGGGTAAGCATTGACATGACATAGGAACAGGCTTGCTGACCTGGGGTTCCCCACAAGAGACCCTTTGGGGCAAAGATAGGGAAGGAGCTCTGGGGGTGCAGTTATTGCACCTGGGACTACTAACCACAACGTAGGCAGTTTGAACCCACTAGCTTCTCTGAGGGAGAAAAATGAGGCTGTCTATCCCCCAAAAGATTGGGCCGATTCAAGTGAGTTTGACCCATTTGGATAGTCTAGTTAAGGAGCCTCAATGGTGCAGCAGGTAAAGTGCCGAGTCCATGGTTCAAATCAACCAGACACTCATTGGGAGAAAGATGAGGCTATCTGATTCTATAAAGGTTTATCGCTGTCCTATACACTCTCTCTACGCTGAATCAACTCCACACAGCAGGGAATTCATAGTCAAGTTAGAATTCCTGGTGGCTCTGTAGCTAAAGCGATTGACAGTCATCTTTAAGGTTGATGGTTCAGACCCACCAGCCACTCCATGGGAGGAAAACATGGCATTCTGCTTCTGTAAGATGTTACCATCTTAGGAACTCTTGGGGAAGTTCCACTCTGCCACACATGGTCTCTCTCTGAATTGGAATCAACCTGGCGGCAAAGAGTGTGTTTTGCTCTTGCTTTATCGCCAGGTGGACGACGTTTACATCTATGGAGAAGAGCCTGCAAGCCTTCACCTCATCAGTGCAGCTACAGGGAGAAAAGAAAGAGACCACAGCTGGGCCAAGGGGACAAAGTCTGGTCCAGCAGCCAGCTTCTGAACCTGTTTTCTTCTCTGTGAATGGGATGAGCAGAGCACTGTCCTCACCAGGGTGCCCTCATCCTTAAATGAGACCAGAAACATGAAAGCACTTAGAACAAATGGCCGGCACCTAGGAGATGCTCAACCCACGATTGATTGTATTTGGAGGTGGATCCATGGCTGAGAGAGTGGATGCTGGTCGTGGAATGAAGCCACTTCCCAGGGGCTTCCATCCTGCATCTGAGTGTCCGCCTCCATAGAATGGGGTGAGTGCCAAGGCCTACTTCAGGGCACCACTGGGGGTTACTGATGGCCCACTGCACCTGGCTCACACCAGCGACTCAGTCCTGGGCAGATTGTTCAACTGCATTTCATGAAAGCAGGTAAATCAAGTCCCAATTTATGATCTCAGAAACAACCGATTTAGCCCTGGTGGTGTAGTGATGACGTGTTGAGTGGCTAGCCATCAGGTCAGTGGTTTGAGACCCCCAGTCTCTGACGGGGACTTCTACTTCACTGCAGAGTGAGCAGCTCAGAAGTCCACAGCAACAGTCCTTCTCGGTCCCCCAGGGGCACTGGGAGTCAGAGCGGACGTGATGGCAGTGTGTTTGGTTTGGATAATTTTCTTTTTGGAGTCCTTATTTTGATAACTAGCTGTTAAGTTGAGCAGAGATTAAAATTAAATAGGAGAATCTCTGGGCTCATTAAGCTGCCATTTTGGGGAAAAGATTTACAAACATATTTTGCCTTGTCAGCCTTAATCTATAGACAGTCTCAAACAAATCACGCCCCCTCCTCACCCCACCCTGCCGACACACACAGAGAAAGAGAGTCTTTGGCTACATATAAAAACTTTATGTTTATATAGCAATCAGGTCAATAATCAGCAAAAATTCGGCATTATATCACAAAATCATTCAAAGAGCTAAAAATGGCTTTTTGTTGGTTATCTCAGAAAAGAAATAGCATCACCAGGAAAAGTTTCCAAACTAACAGAAAGAAAAGTCCAGAAGGAAATTCTGATCCTTGAGTCAATCAGTAACAGGCGTTACCTACCCGCCCGCCGTGCAGCTCCACTCCGTAGAAGTCCAGGGTCCGAGCGATATTGATGTAGCAAGACTCCGCTTCAGACTGCGTGAGGCCGCTGCAGACGAGACACACAGCTCACCCAGTGAAGAGGGGACGGAAGTACCACTCCGAGGTCCACAACCACAAACAGCTATGCAAGGTGGCACACCTTGCTCTCAGACGAGTAAATGGAGTCACTGGGGGTAAACAAACAGAGCCCCCCCACCCCCACCCCCTTCTTCTCACCACTGAATGGACTTCACCAGGCCTGCTCCTTCGTGGGCTCTCAATAGAATAGTAGCAAAAGCTGGCCCCAAAATGCTCAACCTTTTTATTCCAACTTGCTCAGCTAATACAGCAATCTTTTCTTTCTGCTTTCATCCTCTCAGCGGTGGCCTCCAACTTCCAAATGTCACTGGCCCGGGACTATTTTGGGATGCTGACTTCTGTGGGAGCGGGGATTCTGGGAGGGCGGATTGGCTGAGGCAGTCTAAGAGGTTCATTCGTCCCCTGGTCCTTGTTTTTTATGAGCCTCGCAAGTCGGGCCAGGTCCCAAGAGCTGGGCTTCTCAGGTGATGGCCCTGATTTCGTGGGAACTAAACAAGATGGCTGGAACTTTGAGCAAATGAGGAAGAGAGAGAGAGGCAGCCTGTGGGCATTGAGGCTTCCCAGAGGCACGTGCTGCAGGAGGGGGAATGCTACCTGAGTGGAAATGAGGCAGATTTCACAAAGTGGACCGGCGGGGGCTGGGTACTCCCCTCTGTCTGTCTGCATGCCGTGCCTCTCTATGGAACATCCCCACCGTGTGACAGACGGCGTCCGGCAGTCAGAACTCACCTGATGCTTTTGGGTGGTGGATCTCAATCTTCCTAATGCCTCGACTCTTTCATACGGTTCCTCACATTGTGGCGACCTCCCAACCATAAAATGATTTTCAATGCTACTTCATAATTGTCATTTTGCTACTGTTATGAATTGGCCGACCCCTGTGAAAGCATCTTTTGACCCCCAAAGGGGTGGTGACCCACAGGTTGAGAACCACTGCTTTTCGGTTTTGTTATCTACTCAGCAGTGCTGAAGGAACAGCCTGCTGTATGAAGCAAGGTAAACTGCTCAGAGGTGCCGCCCAGGGGTGTGTGTGTGTGTGTGTGCAGCAATCGGCATGTCCTCTAGGAATTCAGGGACTTCGTGGCAAGGCATTGTGAAGTAGAATGCAGCCACCATCACCTTACACGCCCAGGAAACTGGAGGGTCCCCCGCACTGTTGGGCAGACCAGCTATTCTGCCACGGGAACAAGTCAGAGCTTCAAAAGCCCCAGCACCTTGAAAGAGGATTCGTGAGCACACGGAAGCGGGGGATGCCTCCAAGGCCTGCTGGTGAATGGTCTCCTATAGCTGGCCTCCGTTCTCAGAGCCGACCTTACCTGTGCTGCTCATGGAGGGATTCCACCTTGGCTAGAAACTCATCGCTTTGGTCTGGAATAAACTGGCTATCAGAGAGATATCCCGAATGATGGACGGAAGAATTGTAGTCCCCCAAATGTGCTATTAAGACATAAGGAAGGAAAATCATAATTAGGTTTGCCATTTCAGCCTGATTCACATTGCTGAGCAGCAAGCGCACCACAAGAGAAACATTAATGGAACCTACCCTTCTGTGAATGGCCTGAAATCAATTTACAACATTAATTGAAAAATCCTTCTGCATCTCAGCTTCTCTGCAAGAACTCCAGATTCTTCACTTCCTGTCTGTCCTTGCTGCAGGATAGGTCCTTGCACCCATGAGAACCAACCTAATTCTCACCTTGCACAAAGCCACACAGGGCAGGAAAGGGAAACAGGGCTTGAACTGAGGTCAGATCTCAGCCCCATTCCTCTTCCAAACTGTCTAGCTAGTGGTTTGTGTTCATATTCCAAGATGACAGGTGAAAGCCCACCATCCACGGGCAGGGTTCCCACAAGAATTAAGCCTCCGGCGAATCACCTCTAACCATTTCCCAGGGATGTGGATAGCCTTGTTATCAGACAGCCTTGCAAAGTCGATGATGGGAGATGCAGGAAGGTGAAAATGTAGCATCATTTTGCTTTTTCCTTAGGACCTACTTTAAGTTTGTCCCAGTTTTTAGTATTTTCTGTGTTCTATTTCACTGAGGTTTCTCTCATTTTGCCATGGTTGGTTGTTGTGTGTGTGTTTGTTTTGAGCTTTGTTCTGTTCATGAAATGCAGGCTAGGTAAATATTTAGAGAAAGTAACTGGTAGGTTGATGCACAGGGACCTGGCAGGGGTGATTAGGAGGAAATGGGCGGCTAACACTACCTATAATCGGGAAGAAAATGTTCTAAAGTTGATTGTGGTGATGATTACACAACTCTTCTTGATGTGACCTGATTAATTAATTGGATGATAAAGTGAATTGTGTGCAAAAACAAAACAAAGCAAAACTCAAAAAGGGACTCAGAGGGCCCTTGGGGAAATGGTACACTCCGGATGGCAGGGGTCAAGGGTCAATTCTGGAGAGAAGTTTGGGGAAGAGCAGAAAGCCAAGTGATCCACATAGCCCTAGTGAAGGGCAGACCACGAGGGCCGGTCCAAGGTGGTCTGGCCACACCACAGAAGGCAATGACAGCATGTGATGAAACAGTGTGGCAGATGAGTATTTATGTATATATGTGTCATACAACGCGACAATAGCATGTTCCTTGTTGGTGGATGTTGACTTGATGGCCGCTCGTTGGTGGCTCTATTTGACTGAGTGAAACTGTTTCACTGGCTCTCCTAAGTTCTAAGTGGATGTCCTTATTGGACAGACAGGCAAGTCTTTTCTCCGACAGAGCTGCTGGGGCGGGGTGGTGGGGAGAGGGTGGTTCAGATGCTGATTTTAGGATTAAGAGCTAAATGCTTAAGCATTCTGCCACTACAGCTGCTTGTAGGGCATTTCTAGGAAATACTCTGGGTGCCCTAAGCAAAGAAGCTGGAGGAAGTGTTAGCGTCACCTTGTGCATATCCCTTACCTTCGGGGGAGTTCCAGAGAGACACCAGAGAAAAGCATTTCTCAGCAGAGTTCAGAGCCCCAGCGGTATTCCTGCTCCCCTACAAGACTCCTTGTAGGGAAGGGGCCTTCAAGCTTCTCCGGCCAGTTGCAGGTGACAATGGCTATGACCCCTAAGGGCACCCAACACTGCAAGTAACTTTCTGGAGTCTCCAGGCAGAGTCCCGTGAAATTTCACTCCGCTGGTTGAATGAGCCCACAGAGACCTCTCTGGATCTTGAGTTGGCCCCTGCTGGCTATCGGGTTAATGGGGAGTCCACAACTGCTTGTGCCAAGCTGCAAACAGCAACAACAGCTTCTCTCTTTACTCTAGTCATTGACAAACGACTTCGCACAGAACTGAGGATTCTCCCTTCTCAAGAGGAGGGACTTCCTCTAAGCGCCCTCAGCCATTTAATCTGTGCAGTGCTCTGTGCTAACCACTAGAGGGAAACAAAGTTACAATCATACCCCACACGGTCAAAGCAGGGGTAGCTTCCGCAAGTTCCAATGACGTCATCCCATTTGATGCCTGTTGTCACCCAGCATCAGGCCATGCTTTTATTCTCATTAGACAGATCGGATCACGGAGACTCCAAGAAGGGGCTTGCCCATGTAGCATGGATGGTAATTTGGAAGCATGATTCTGACCCCAGAGTCCACAATCCTGTTGGCTGTGCCCCAAACTCCTCGACTTACATGGCGTGCCTATTAGTGGGGAGGCTGGCTCACGCACATGAGAATGACAACAGGCAGACAAACTCGTGCTTCCATGAGAGACGGAGAGGCCTGGGAGTGCTGTTGAGTAAGCACTGGGAAGCTAGCCGCAAGGTCGGCAAGCGCAAACCTACCAGCTGCTCGAAGGGAGAAAGATGAGGCTACCTGCATCTGCTCCTGTAAAGATTGACAGCCGATAAAGGGTTGCTGTGAGTCAGAACAGTCTAGGCCAGTGGTTCTCCACCATTCTCATGTCGCAACCCTTTAATACAATTCCTCATGTTGTGGTGACCCCCCCCAAACGTAAAATTATTTTCATTGCTACTTCATCACTGTCATTTTGCTACTGTTACGAATCAGACAACCCCTGTGAAAGGGTCATTCGATGTCCAGAAGGGTCACAATCCACAGGTTGAGAACCGCTGGTCTAGATGGCAGTGGGTGCGTTTTAAGGAGCTGAGGGAATAGCATGTCTTTTAAATTCCACACATTCCTCTAGCTAATAATCCGCTTCGGTGTGCAGCAAAGGCAGCATAAGCCCCAAGTCTCTAAAGGCCTGACCTTTTTAGCTCTGAGAAAGCCTCTTTTGCCTGATGTTCCTCCCCCACCAGCTGGATCTCTGAGGTTTTTCTCGGGGAAAAGCTGAGAAAACCTTCATCCAGCTGCCCCCTTCCCAGGTCTCTAAGCGGTGACTGGCAGAGACATTTGCCACGCTGGAGTTCTTCTGGAGATGGAATCCGCTGAGGACGGCAGAGGCTGGGACAACGAATGCCCTGTGTGGGATGTGCCCGCTGTGTTGTAGGTTCTGCTGGGAGAAACTACCACCAGTTTAGCCCTCCTTTGCCCTAGGAGCTGTTGTACGCCAAGGTTAAAAGGAGCACTTGCTGCCTTGCAGGACTCCTGGGAAAAGGGCGTCAGGACTGGGCCAGACAGGAAAGAGCCAGACCTTTGTAACACATGGGTTGGAGCAGCTTCCCCTCAGTGACTTACATTGTACAGCATAGGAGGCCAAGACCACAGCCGAGTTCAGAGGACAGGCTAACCTGGGAGGAGAAAAACACCTTAGGGAAGTCATAGAAACACTCCGAGATCACAGGTAAGGCAGGTCCCTCCCCGCTGGATTGGCCATCGAGAGGACAGAGCAACAAGGACTGCACCTGACATGGTGTGTTCTATGACTGTCCTTAATCTAGGAGTTCAGTGCAAACCACTAGGCAGAGGTTTGTTTTAGAAGGATAGCTTTTTGTGTTTAAAATATATGTATATTTCAGTGCAGAGAGCCATGAGGGGAAGGTCCATTTGGCCAGCTCTGCCTTTCACTCCCAAGAAAAGGGTCCTCTTAGATTAACAGGTGGCCACCTCTCTTTCTAGTAAAGATGCGAGACTCTTTTGGGGTCGCTAGGTAAATGCCTGGCTTCTATTGGCACCAGTGAGTCCAGTGAGCTGCCAACAGCTCTCTGTTTTCCTTCCTGGCATCGCTTCTCATCCACGGACGACTCCAGCGGGACGCAGACTCCTTCCCTCTTCCACTCACGCTCCTCCAAACCCCTTCCCACCAGTGGTACTTCCTCAGTCTTATCAGGGTTCAAATCCTTCCCTTCGCTCCCCTTTCCTTCATTCTGCTGTCCGTCACGTGGTCTGCCCAGGGGCTCTGCCAGTAGACCTGGAGCAAAGCCACTGCTCACTGGAGGAATGCAGTGGGGGAAATTGGCTCAGGAGCAGCAAGGGGGAGGACCCAGGGGAAGAAGGGACCATGTGCTGTTTCCATGGCTGCCCATGAAGTTCCTGAGATGTGAGTTATCACCCCACTTCCGTGACTCCTCTGCACAGCTGGCCAGAGGTCCTACCTTTCCTCCTGGCTGCTAGGTGGACTGGTCCTGAAGTGACATACACAGGCAGCTTTCCCTAAGTTAGGGGACCCTGTCTTTCCCTGTGTAACTGTATGTTCCAGCTCTACCTTCTACCTGATCTATCCAAGCCTACAGGTTTGTCCCCGGGTCCTCCCCATCGGCAAGTGCATGTGGACGCCCAGGGTTCTTGAGGACAGCAGACAGAAACATGAGGAGGACCTGACATTCACTCTCCCACTACGTGGACACAACTGAAACTCAAGCCAGTGTCCTTTCTTGAGGCGAGTGGGCGACCGCCTGGGCAATTGAGGGACAGTCCGGGAGAGGCTAGACCAGCCAGGAGGGGTGGAGTAAAGAATATTGTTAGGAAGTGACTGTCTTGAAAAAGTACCAAATGTCCGTGTCCTATCCCCAATGTAGCAACCAACGGGCTCTGTGCTCTTAGAGAGATGCCTCCCTTTCCTGTCAAGCAAGAGTCTTGACTGAGAACGTTTCTGGGGGAGTCCAGCAGGAAGGAGATGATAGGCTGGCTCCAGGTATCCCCACCGGCCCATCCAATAGTCCTGAGAGAGATGTTAACTATGCTCAGCCAAGGTTGTCCCCACGTCCCAGCCCCACAGGGCCAGCACCTGGGGATGCCCACTGAGCAGCCTTGTCATAGGCGACCCGTTCCCCAGAGGTGGGGAGGGCCAGCTATAGCCCTCACAGGAGAAGCCCAAGGTCTAAGCAAGGGTGCTGTCTCAGTATGTTTCCGCTGATGCACAGAAGGAACCGTGGCTATTTCCCCTGGGGAAGAGGAACACAAAGGGAGCCATTTCTCATCCGTGGGGGGCTAGAGAGAAAACTCTCAGAGGGCAGGGGCCGGGCCTTCTTCAGCTATCACAGTACCTGACACTGGTGGGGAAAACAGATGAATGTGTCAATTGCTTCGACGAGTGGCCTGGACCACAGAGAGGGCCGGCCATATCGACCTAGCGGCATCCGACAATGCAAGGAGGCTGCTGCTGAACCCTAAGCTCCCCGTCACCGGGAGTCACTTGGCAGCAGGTCAGAGGCTGGCACCGTCGAAGGAAATCACGTCTACCTAACATAAGACCAGCCACGTCACAATAGAAACCGTCCATTTGAAGGCTGCTAAATAGTCAGGCTTGATGACCTTCTCTGATGACGTCTCCTGTTCCTCGCACCGCCGTGCTCGCTGCCAGGCCTCCGTCTCTGGCCTGGCTGTCCACGCAGCTTAGGCCAACCCTCCTCCCCTCCCCCTCCCCCACCTAACTTCTGTACTCCGACGTTATCTGTGGAGGTGTGGCTGCTGGAGAACTGACGTGGCTGGCGCAGAGAGGGGTCCGAGCAGAGGCAGAATAGCCGGGCCGAAGTCCCCCAGGTTATCAGCTGAGTTCTTCCACAAGCCAAGCAAACCTAGGGACCCCTGGCCTTGACTTTCCTATTTCTTTCTGGGCTCGGCTCAAGTTCATTCCCGCCTGAGATGGCCGTATCTACGGATATGCCGAATCGTGAGCAGATGCGTGTATCTCTGAGCCAAGAGCTTCCCAGAGAGAAAACAGGTTCTCTGTGGGGCCAACCGAGGCCTGACCTGCCTTCTGGGAAATGAAGCTTGTTTCATAATCTGAGCCTCTCCCTCCTTCCCTTTAAGCCTTCTTGGGTCTTTACTAGAAAGATAAAGGCACCTTCTGCCTTGAGACTGAGACACGTGGAAATGAACTGTATCAACCCCAAGCCCCTCCAAACCCAGTCCCAGGGGAAGCAGATGCCCACAGCCTCAAGCTGCAGCACGGATGCCGCATCCGCACCCGTCCCAGCAGAGTTAACAGTGCCCCCGGAAATGCATGCCTACTCAATTAAACTGGAGATGTGGCCCATCTGGCAACCAAGGGGGAAAGAACAGTTCAAATTTCTCATTACCTTCCATCACAGATGTCCATCTTCAGTTGCAAGAAATACAGATGCCTACAAAACAATGGTTCCGGTTAATTTGTATTCAAATGGAGACAGAGAGACATGATTTGCTAAGGGGAGCCCCTACACAGGGGACAACAATACAGACACCAAGAAGCGCACGCTTGTCAGAGGCATCAGGTTCTCTTTGGAACCATGTGGAGTCCCCTCCTGTGCGCAGTGACTTCCAATGGAAGGGGGAGGAGTAACTTCTAGCCAGCTTCAGCCTAGCGTGTGATCTTCTGGGACCACAGGGGTGTGTGTGGGCGGGGGGGGGGGGGGGGGGGGGGGGGGGACAGGAAGCAACCTACTACGGGAAGCTGCCCGCCTTCAGCCCGGGCCACCCCTCACAGAACTCGGGAACTGTGCGCACCCGGCCCCCACCCCGTGCCTTCTGCACAGGCAGCCCCCACACAGGGAAGAGGCGTGGTTGGGAACAAAATGCCAGTCTTCACCCACCCACGGGCCCTCTGTGTGAAGTTGCTCAGAGGAGGAGGGTCGGCAAAGACTTCTCCGTGGCTGGGTTGCCAGTATGCAGCTGGGATTTCCCCGTCTCAGGAACTGTGGGGGCTCCACACAACACAACACAACACAGCACAGCACAACACAGCATACGCACTGAGGCAGGAGTGCAGTCAGGGCCTCTGGGTGCCAGCAGATGCAGCTTCAAGGCTGGGACGTGAGTTATGGGCAGCGAGTCAGCAGCGGCCCCTGGGCTGTCTGTGGGCAGCGGGAACCCACGGGCCTTCAGCGGGGAGGCACTTACCAGGGCTCCCCCAGAGAGGGTTCTATTTTGGGCAGCAGCACACACGTGACACTTGGCTGTGAGCACCCATTCTTTTTAAAAACTCACACTCCTGACCCATCAGACCGACGTGCCAGAAGGGCTGCAGGGGCAGGGGAGCGGTCAGGCTGGCAGTGTGGGAAAGCCAGTCTCATTGTCCCTCTTATTTCAAAGTGGAAAGTCCAAGGCGCTGGCCTTGAAATCGGGCTGCTTCTCACGGGAGCCCCTCTTCCTGTGTGCCCCTGTCCGGCAATTTCTAACATATCACCTCTTTCATCTCAGAATCTTCCCACCCCTTTGCCCCAGCTCGATAGGGGCCCCTGTGTGGGATGAAGACAGAGCTTTTCCACAATTATTATACTCCAAAATATTAAGTAAGCAATTTACCAACATTTAGTGTGCTAGCCATTCTCACTGAAACCCCCAATTTTATGAGGGTTTTGCATGACTCAAGTTAGAATAGTGATCTGCTTCCCTCGAGACCTATGGGTGGGATTCAAGAGTCATTGTCAATGACCCCTAACAATACAGACCTGTCCATATACTCCCGGGAGTCTGAAGTCCCTCCTTATCACATTCCTCTCCTCTTAGTCATGAGTCATCCCTAAGCTGTTATCATCTTGTAGCCCTTAAGACTGCCCCTGCTCAAGGGATGTCCTGACCGGTGTCTAGAGAAATTATGTGTCCCCTGTTAGGCTACTTAAATGGGGAAAATGAATGTTCGTTCTCCCTCTCCATCTCCACCCAGACCACCATACAGGGTGGAGGTGGGCATGTTATCCTGATGTTATGTATGTCTGATTCTTATTGTTACTTTCTTTCTCTCTCTGTCATGATCTCTACGTTGTTATTATAATAAATAATAATTATCAATGCACAGCTGCCTGTTGAACCCTTGCCGTAAGTGTATCAGAGACCAGCCACCTCGGATACCTCTGCCACCAGTAAAGTTCAGACAGGTGACATGGGAACAGCTGGACCCTGGTGCTCAACAAAACTCTTAAGCTACAGATTTCTAGGGCTTCTCGGTGACTGAAATGCTTTGGATTGAATTTAGAGCCCTGGCGGCATGACTTTGATTCGAATTATCTTCGGCTGGTCACCATAGGGGAGACTGACGAGGTTTTTGACTCTGTCTGGACACTCACAACACCAGTCCTACCCTGACCTGTGGAGCCCATGTGGGGGCTGTGAGTTGGGGACCCACAATGAATGGTTCACATTCAGGATTGAGACACCATGAGACACACACAAAGGGGCTTCACAGAGCTGATGGGGAACTTCCTGAAGCCCCCTCCTCCTGAGCCACACCTACTCAGATTCTAGCCACTCGGCCTTGGCTTGTTGGTATGTTCACCCAGCAGGAAACACTCTCTCCCACAGTGTTCCAAGGAGAAGGAAGAGCACGGTGGAAGCAACAGGACGGCAAACTGTGGAGCGGGAGAAGGTGAACCTGGACATCGCCCTCTACCAAATGCCACCTACCTTGCCAGTCTAGTCATTCGAGTTTCTGTGGCAACCCCACATGGTCATAAAAGAGAATTCGGAAGTGTGGGGTGTGACCCAAACTTAGGAGACCTCCTAGCTATCTCAGGTTTGAAACTGAGATTACCAGGTATGTGAAGCTCCAACTTAGCAGAATCTGGGTGGACGGCCTGGCAGCGGCCCCTGGGAGTGGGGTGGGCGTGGACATTGACCCTAAAACATGCCTTCAATCATCCGCATCAGACAGCATTACTGAGGAGACATGGCTGGCAAGCCTGCCTTTAGAAATGTAACGATCACCCCTAGAGCATGCCTCCCCCTCTTCCATGACCTCAATTCCAGGGAAAAAAAGCTGTGTCTCTCTGCCTAGATCCTAAAAAAGAAACCACAAAGGAGTCATGGCAATGACTTCCTTTCCACGTCCTCTTTGACTCTTCAGAGCTCAATTCCATCAAAAGGGCTATGGGCTGGGCATGAGAGAGGGGAATTAATCAAATTCTCTGTGCGGGAATACAGATCACACTTTGCATTGACGTGAAAGAGCAATGTGTGGCCTCCTGGCCCAGCATAAGAAGAGCCGAGCAGTCCTGGTGACCCACCAGCTCTCTAGAAGCCACAGAGACAACTGGGATGGCCCCAGCTGCTGCTGCATTAAGGAGAGTCTGGATCCCAGGGAGTGACAGCTAGAGGCCAAGCTCGGGTTGCCACCATTCTAAGATTGTTCTGCAGAGTGTCATGCCTGAGTTAGTACATTTCAGGAAGGACATGGACAAGTTGGATGTTCCCTTGGACTCAGGTAAGACCTCTGCAAGAATTCTTCCTGCTTCTCTGAACCCTCCTCCCACTGGCCACGGTTCCACGACAGATCCCATCTAGCGCCGCTCTCTGCACGGCGGCCCTTTGGACGCCTGAAGGCAGCAAGCATTTCCCCCCGAGTCTGCTCGACACTGCCCTCACCTACATTTCTTCGGCTCTCCCTCAAATGGTGGGGAAGGTCTATGTCCACTCCAGGAAGGAGGGTGGGCTTCCTTTCCAGGAGACAG